>JAODLL010054549.1:0-18795 GCA_026546735.1 Forbesichthys agassizii
GGCCAGGACTTTTCCTTTCCTTTACACCCCGAAAAATATCCCGGACCATTCCACGGTCGACAAGCACACTGTTCTGTCCAGAAACAGCATTTGGGCTATTAAAAACTTGACTCAAAACTTTGAAAACAACAGCTCACACTCAGCATACACACACAATTCTTCTTCATTCTTAAGTGAACGCCAATTCATGAGACAAAACCGATAGCCTTCCCTTGTCCCAGATAGGCCACTGTTTGCTGGGCTGCAGCTACATGCTGGAAATTCAACACAGGGTTGAAGTGAACAGATTTCACTGGCTATTACAAGAATGCCCAGCACACGGCTGAGGGATGGACGCAGCCCTTTGCCAAACAATTAACTGCTGAATTGGCACAGCGGCGATCTCTTCCCAAGCATTCCGCCCTTTTCTTCCCGCCAGGATGTGTTGTTCCACGCCTCTTATCGCTCCTGATGGCCTCGTGGGCATTGTATTAGCTGTGCCAATAAAGCTCTTGATCTGCCTGTTTAAAGGGAGATGGAGGGGAAGTGTTCTCACACTTAGCCTAGCCAACCTCTACTGACTGGAGCACATTCATTTTGTCACGTGCGTTGCCCAGGATAAGGGCTCTGTCAGGCATTACAAATGGCTAGCCCGGCAGAACTAAACCGCCGCTGCGCATTGGGGTTCCCAGCCCAGACCCTACCTATAGCTATCATTTGGTGTTCTTGGGCTTGATGCTTATGCGGACACAACTCTCTGCCTGTGATTTATCTACAAAGAAGAGAGGTATGAACTTATATGTCCCCTTTTCGAACATCTGCACCTATTGTAGGTCGGAGAACTGTAACTTTGTATTATATTTCTTCAAAGTATGTGATACTTTTCAATGATAAATTATTTCATGTCAGTGAAATGAAAATAGTGCTGAAAATAGTTTGAATTTAAATCTGTTGACTGCAGTGACACAACCAATATCTAATTTCGATTTGGTTACTTTAATCACATTTGAAATGAAATACAACATTACATATTTCATCTAATGAAACACCTTAGAGCTCATTACTGAGTCCAACCGTCTGTGAGGAGACATTTCTTCAAATCAGAGTCTTATTCTCTCTCTTTTCCATTGAACCGTATCTACTTTTAATCATTATTCAAAACAAAGCTCATCTTCAGTCACTGAAAAAATGATATTAGCAGCTACAGCATTAATTATGTGCATGAATAATATAGAACCAGATATATAAGTTCATTCTACAGTAGGGCCCAATCACACCAAGACGCGTCGCTAGAAACACGTTGCTAGCAAAACGTCGCTAGCAAAACCATTGTTTCCTATGGTACAGCGAGACTGGCATGCGCTTTTTCATGGCGCCGCGCTTCGTGTTTTTTAGACACGCATAAAAGTTAAAATATTCGGAACTTTTCAGCGCAAGGTGCGGAGTCGCACTGTTCGTCAATGTGACAGTTGACCCAGGCAGCCGTATTCTTTGGTGCAGGCAGCGAATCTCTGAATCAGGGGTTTATCAACACGCTTTTGAAGCGGCTACGCCTTTAGCGACGCGTCTCGGTGTGATCTGGGCCATAGCCTATTTTCTGTCCTATTCCAGTTTATCCACTGCAGACATTTTGTCAACTTTAAATTGGATTTGGACAGTGAGAAGACATTTTAGTCCTTCTGGTTCAAGGCTTGTATCACAAGCCGGCAACAATGTTTTTCATTGTGGTGTGACAGGGACAAAAACATTAGACAGCCCAGATGTTAATTAAACCAAATCACTGCACAATTCACATGTATTTTAGTGGTGTAAACAACACATTGCATTATACCATGCCAGCGAGTCAACTTGTCAAACTTGCACCCCGACATGAGGCAATAGAAGTTCATAATCTGGTATAACAATCACAGGAGTGCATTTGCGCATATTCTGTTTAACACAAAGGCAAACTGAAGCACTTCACTCCAGTTTCAGTTCGGATATGTATTGGGTGTAACAATATCATACGATTTCACCAAATTACCAAAGTCTTCATTCCGATATCTTTAAAACACCTCGGGCAGTTATTTAGGAAGCCTGTATAGGCAGGTGGCTTACCTCAATGCATCCACACGATTGATTAAATAGGTTATTGCTTGGCAGTTATAAAGCAGACGATTGGCTCTGTTGGATTATTTTATGCGTTATTATTTGGGTATGTTCCTCCAACTGCCATATTTGCCGTTTCAGAATTCTCCCGTAGAGCCCTATTCAAAATTACACAAGCGGCATGTCTCCTTATACATGGTGGCCGCGTCCAACTTCTATAGTAGTGTCTCTGTTATTACTCAGGTACTCACCTTTCTTGTCCCCGAAGAAGAGGGTCTGTTGTGCAGGATTTGACCACTGGAGGGAAGTGTTATCATTGAAATCCACACGACAGGTCATGTTGGCTGTACCTCCCTCCACTGCTGTCACATTCTGAGTTATTGGGAACTGGCCTTGGCTACCTGTAAGATTATGAGAGCGAGAGAGCGTGAGAGAGAGAGAGAGAGAGAGAGAGAGAGAGAGAGAGAGAGAGAGAGAGAGAGAGAGAGTGTTTAGGCCAGTATTTGAGAGAGATAGAGAGGATATGAATTGCTTTTTCAGTCTGGCTGTTATGTTTACCTTGAATCATAATTCTTTTTTAAAGCATTCCATGTTCCAGAAAGAAAATGATTGACGTTATTTACAATGTACCACAGTGGCACGGCTGTACTGCAGGAAGGCAGCATGGGTTGTTAAGTGGTTACTGTCGCCACCACTCCCTGAGTTAAAAGCTCAGCTTGGGATCCATGTTCAACGTACAAATTCTCCCCATGTATTTTGGGTGAGGTGTACTCCTACCTTTCGAGCCCTGCTAGCTATGCTGAAATTTGCCGCAGCTTTAATTGTAATGTGTATGTGTGTGTGTCCATCTGTTTATCGAAATACCATGTTGCCCATCCTGCTAAAAATAAGCTGGGACAGGCTCCAGGCCAGAATATGAATACACAGGTATGGAGGAAAATAAAAAGTGACTGGCTGAGTGCACCGTACACAATTAATTAATGCTCATTCAAAGACAGCAATGGTCAGCGTGAGCTCCCGTCCTCGTGATTAGCTTTAGAGGGTGAACAATGGTATATGTGCCTCCCTGATCACCGCAAGCTCCCATTATAATTGGTAGCATGGCCTAATTAGATGTAGTCATGTTCTGCCGGGTATGTAGCGCGGCAGCCGGGTGGCAAAGTGACACATAATCCCAGACACCATGGGCCTTCGATCCAAGCGGCTGGCCAGACCCAAGAAGCAGCCGCTTCTCACAATGTACCGAAGACGTGCAAAGTGAGGCCTAATAAGCCAGCCCGGAGCACATTTGTACTTATCCTCTCAGCAAAGCCTGCTAATTATGTTCCCGAAGCATTTCCAAACTGCCTGCTTTTATTAAACTTGAACCCCGCCAGTCTTTATAAGTGTCTAAATGCACTCCGCCGACAAAGGGATAAACCTTACAAACCAAACCAAACTGAGACGTTTTAATGACTGCAAGTGTGGACAACGTGCGGCTGAGGTCCTGGTTCACCCCTTCACTGTCCAGCCAATTGACCAATCCCAAGCCCTCCCTCCCTTTAGTTATTGTAACTAGGTTGAACAAAACAGCATAGCGTGCTATAACCAACAGACATTTGCTCAATTGGTAGTCGAGGACAGGGCGAAAAGGGGCGGGGCTCGGGATCTGTCAATTGCGCACGCTCTGTCCCCAGGGCCCGAGACAGACCACCAGACAATACACAATGCACAACACGTTCCCACAGGAAGGTGACATTGCCGCCGCCTCTTTCAGGCGCAGTTCACCGCGGGAGCGCTGCAGCCAAGGGTGCAGATGTGCGCCTCATTAGCACGGCTCTCGTGGGGATTGATCGAGGCAGCGGCGATGGGGGAAGTCTGCTGACCTCCCCCTTGACCTTGACCGTCCTGACTGACTCCGTTCACCAGCAGCAGGTAAAGGCACAGTAATAGTAAAGAGGGCTAGAAATAACAGTGGAAACAGGAATGTTACATGTGTTATGATCCATTATACTGTACACATCACATATTAGCAGAATCCTCCCTCCTTATTATTTTAATAGAATGACTTCATTTACACAACTTAACACATAGTAAAACACTGTAGGTGTTGACCAAGGTGGTAATACCAGAATGTATGTAAATGAGAATGAAAAATGTTTATCCCAGGGCAACATTTTATGGTAGTTGTGTCCCTGCCATACATCACAAAAAAGTAAAAAAAAAACTAAAAAAACACAAAAACAAATAAAAAATATGAAAAAAAAGATGTACCTCTTAATTTTCCCGAGGAAGGGGACATGATACATATGAAGGATTGTTAACGCACTAGCTGTTTCTTAAGTTCCTTTTAATTATCCCCGTTAGGCCAACAAACAGCGCATGTAATCGCAAGTATAGCTGCATCCTGATGGATGTGTGCTGTGCAGCTAACTTGGTTTCCCCTAATACATTCATGAAATGCTACTGTCTTGTCATAACAGAACCCTGCGGTGACACAGCCCTGTCCTGTCTGTGGAAACATAATCCACAACACCGACAGCAGGCTGTATTCTTCTTCAAGGTGGCGAGCGGGGGATGACTGGCATTACGTCTAAAACGCCAGCGGACACTGGGAAAATGCCCTGTAGCAAGTCACAGCACTCCAAACTGGTCAAAGGGTGCTCCACTCAGTGCTGTAATAGACTATAATTCAACATTAATATTTTATATAATTCTAATTCTATAATTATGTGATTTGGTCTGCCCAATATAAGTAATTATGTTTTTCATGGTTGGCCAAGATCGTAGAAGCCAGTACCCTCCTTAGCACCACTGTAGTGTACAGTCATTAGGATGTATGCAATATACTATTAGCAGGAAGTGGTCTTTAAGGGGTTAAATATGGTTGATCTGAAAACCAGGAACAAATGATTATCATAAATGATGTTGAGAGCGGTCTTAGGACTCCCAGCCTCTCGGTGCGTCCACCATACAGTACCAGAAGAATAAGTCCATGACTGCCCTCACTCCAATCTGCATCGCAATCATTCATATACCATATATATATAAAGAGATGGAGCTTTGGCTTAATTCAGTCCAGATGATATTGCATGGTTTCACATGTGGAACATTAAAATTAGCCTGGGAAAAAACGTATGGTCCATAATGCGGGTGTGTTCTATACATTATGAAGAGGACTAACTATTAATGTATCATCCTGGCAACTATCTGCCTTTAGACAATGAAGATCACGTGCTGAAGATCATGTTTTAGGGAAGCTATAAGCTTATGACGACATCGGCTTAATTGAATGGTGAATCATGGCTTCCTGAAGCCTCAGCTCAGCGAAATGCATATTAAGGACAGTGACAACGACAAGCCATGTCTGTTTTCTCTTTCAGACAAAGCCTAATAAACACACTGCACTTAATTTTTATTCATTTGCTCAGCCCCAGTTTCCCTTGCTTTCTTGAATGTTTGTTCCTAACCAGTGTGTGTGTGTGTGTGTGTGTGTGTGTGCGAGCGCATGCGTGCATGTGTGTGCGTGTGTGGTTATAAGTGCCCACTTTGCTGAAAGCTGAAACGGGCAATATCATCCTGAGCTTGGAGATTATGGTCCACATTCAGGTGTGCTAGCAGCAAAATTATCATCGGTCCCTATGTCAGCACGCACAGGATTAATATGTCTATACTCGCTCTGCTCCACGTGCTCTGAATGTGAACAACAGCATTCTTCAAAACACTAATCAGACTCAAATAGATCTTTATGCACTAAAGACTTACCCCTATAAATGTGAATATTTAGACAACCGTAAATGATTCTCAGACTTTGTTCTCTGCACACTACTCTATAATGTACTTCCTCTGTGTTATCAGAAGGCAGCTCAGACCCAACCTGACACACCAGATTAATTGTTGTCACATGTCCATCTGGGGAGCCGTACATTGAAACTGTTTGTGAATGGCAGGTACTTTCAAATAATACTTGGCAGTTGATTGGATAAACCATCTGGTTGTTTTTGCTGTCGGCAAACCGAAACCACACCAGCATACGTATCAACACGACGCTGATGGTAAGTTCAGTAGATTCAAAATGATTCCGAGGCTTTCCAGACACAGCGGAATTAAACTTAAGCTTGTGAGAATAGGATAGTCTGGCAAGGCTAGCTCAGACCCACTCCTGACTAACACAAGAATTAGCCACCAAAAACATTACATGTTTAATCATTGAATCTGAAATATGAATCTGGAATATTTACCACTTATGGAAAACATCTGATTATGAAATAGCATATGTGGCTATGATGACTGGATATTGACAAATATTAAACATGATATGTCCAATTGGGTTTTCACTGATGCTCACTAAAATGAGGGTTTTAGGTAACACGATTTTAGGAACACCTCTGTTGGCTTGAACAGAGAATTAGTAGAGGAAGAATGAGCCATACCACACCAAAACCTTTTCTCGGTTTCAGCTGACTGCACCAAATAATGGAAAGCAATGCCTTGATGAATGGCTAGAGAGCAGTCGAGCCCACCACTGCAGAATGAACTGTAAACTGCAGGCAGAGGCACAAAGAAAACAGATAACTGTGAAATATAGTTCACGATATAGAGTGCCTCCATTCATTACAGAATAATAACAATTATTAATTTTCATGAAATGTAACTTCGGGCAGTTTATCATGCCACAAATTTTGTCTCTGGTCCATTATATTACCCAGATGTCTTTGCAAACAGAGGCTGGCGCTGTGAGCAAGTCTGCATGCTAATATCTCATGGCAGTTTTATAGAATACCTGTCGAAGCAACACACTCTGAATATACACACTCAGTCTGCAGGTATGATGGAGGCTACTGAATTTGGGACTACTGCAATAATACCTGGAGATAAAAATATTTTTTGTTTCTTTAAAGAGTAATGGAGTCAGATGACATGACATGATTGTTTATTATGTTTTAATAAATACCAAAGCCTTGAAGTGTTTTTAAGACCAAATCTGTGGGTTGATTTGTATATAAAAAAAACTATAAATACTGTACATAAAAATGAACTATAAGATGGAAAAAATGTTTTATGCATTGATGCATTTTATCTCCCCGACAAGATATTTCCTTGCTGCGATTTGAGATCTTGCTGAGATCTTTCACACAGACAGCTTAACCTAAAGTTAATTGAACAGAAGACTGGGTGAAGACCGACTACAATAGTTTTCCATTATCGCTGTAAACTCTAAGTATAGTACTACAAAAAAAGCCATCAAGTAAGTAACACGTACGTATTTACAGTATATTGATTGCACAAAAGATGAGTTACATAGTGTTTTACAGTAATACAGAATAAAACAAATTTAAACACAAAAATACAGCACATTATATATAGTAAGATACTAAATACAAACCACAACAACAAACTATATTTGAAAGTCTCCACAGAAGTAACAATATAGGGAGAGAGTTCCAGAATCCAAGAGCCACTGGGCCAAAACAGTCACCTCACAGACGGTCAGAGACCGTCAAGAGTTATGCGTGTAATATGTCCAGAATTTATGAGGGGGCTTGACCATGAAGAGGAGTACATGATGACTAAGATATTACAATTAACTCTCACTTGAAATCAAGTGTACTAAGAAAGACTAATAAATGTATCTCAAAACAAAACGGAAGGAATTCAATATTTTGTGTGTTGATTTAGGTATTTTTATAGTTCAAACACAACATGTAGTTACGATCATATAACCTGATGACAAGAGCTAACATAACATTAACTAACAATAAATTCAGTTACTGTGATTTGACAGATTTGTAATTAATTAGGACTACTGAAAATGTGTGTCCTATTATTATGTTGGGAGTAGGCTGCAAATACTGTACACATCTGTATAATTAGAACTGCAGCCGTGTGTGATACAGTATGCAGTCTATTGAGGAAATAACAGGAAAGTATGGATTTCTATGTCCCATGCTAAATGTTTCAGTATATTGTCAGAAAAACCCACACTTGTTTAAAATGCACAACAAGGCATTCTCTGATTTTTCTAATCAATCATGTTTTTTCATGCATTTCAGTTTATTTGGCAATTTAATAATTATTCCAAATGCATGCTATTGCCAAATATCTTTTAATACTGCTGATTTTCTGACTGCATTATATTCAGGAATTCTCTAAGCTATCCTCTTCAATACAAACATCATTAACATAATCAAAGTAGATCCTTGTGGTGATGCAATGGGGCTCATGGGAAATGTAGTCTTTATTACAATCGCTTTTGCAAAACTCCTTGTAATGCCTTTAAAATGTCAAGATCATTGTTTGCTTGATGTATGAATGCCATTCTGTCTTGTATTCGTTATTAAGTCTTAATATTAAGCACATTAGAAAATGTGTGATCATACATTTAAATCAGAAGTTGATCATAATGGTTCAAATGAAAGTCCTGAGCAGAGACAAACTGACTTTTAATCTATTTGGTGGGTGCACATACTGTAGGTACTGTATGAGTGTGCTAACCTATACTCAACCACAACAACAACACATTTGCTAGCAATTATAATTTCAATTGTCATCACATTGCCGCAAAATCCAGGTCAATCTTGGTAATGGGTTAAAATGCTCTAATCAGTGATACAACTCTATCTATTTTGGTAACGTGACAGCCTCAATCAAATTGACCAGGCCAGTGTGGAGATATAATCTCTCCACTTGGGTCTTTCCCGAGGCCTCCTCCCAGCTGGACGTGCCTGGAACACCTCCCTAGGGAGATGCAGATGCCCGTAACACCTCGTCGCAAAGGAGCAGCGGCTCTACTCCGAGTTCTGAGCTCTCCCTGTCCTCACACCTAAATCAGTTCCGCTGTTCCTGATTCTCGCGACAAAGTCAAACACAAGTTTCTGGCTGGAGCTTATGAGATCAGGATGATATCACAACTGCCAAACATTTCCCAGAAAATGACTAACAGCCAATGAAGAATAGCCTTGCAAGCTCAGGATGGACTAAAGCTAAAGAAAAAAACCTTGACATAAAGACTTGTCTTTCAAAGACGGCAGGTGGCACCAACTGACATTTTGGCTGTTGGTTATTGCATGCTACTGTTCACACCTCTTCTTGTTACATTCTGGTTGGTTGAGAACAGTCATGGAAATAACAGAAATAACTAGATAAATAATCAAAATACAACCGAGACATGTTAAAATGTAATTACTTGAAATCATACTGTAGGCTAAACACAGCCTAAACCAAAAAATACAGTAACTGAAACAATATAATTTAATGATTTCAGGTAAATACATTTTAACATGTCTTGATTGTATATTGATTATTTATCTACAACCAGGAGCTAATACTTGCACTGGAATTGCATGCCCATATAGCTAAAAATGAACCGGCGGTACAGTAACTCCGTAGTCATGCCGTAACAGTTAATGACCAAAGTCTTCATCCTAAAACGCCAAGGGCTTTCTAACGCTTCGAAAATTGGTGAGAAAGGCCATTGACCAAGCTGCAATTTTTGACGAGTTGGGAATATATCAATTTTTTAAATAATATTGTATACAGGACCTTTAATACATGGATCCATGGCTTCTAAACAGAGCAATAAATACATTTATCAGCAGTGACACTCGAACAACCAGTAACAAACATTTATGAGAACAGTAGCAAAAAGGAGTCTGTCAGATTGCACTTTACCAAATGGACAATTTAGCAGAAATCTCATACCAAACTGCAGCTTCTATTCAGATCCTGAAGCATCAACTTATTATTGAGCTTGGCAATAGTATATTCTTAGACTGCCTGTATGTCATAAGTCATTTCACTTTCCTCATCTTATTTCAATAAGGAAATAACAGAACATTGTGACAGGATGTCTGTCACATAATCTCCATATTTTCTACAACCAGCCTTGTACTGCTGCGTAATGGCATAACTGACATTAGGTATCTTATTAAATGTATCAAATCTATTTTTGTATTTCATTTTATGTACACTGGCGTAACATATTCAAATGCAGAATCATTGTTGAAGCTGTTTATATTTGAAGAAAATAGAATACTGTTTTGAGTACGTGTAGGCCTAAGTTGTAAGTTGGTCAATTGTGTCAGACGTTTATATTTTCATTAAATTATCTATATTTGATTATATTACTGTAGTATTACATTTTGTTCAGTTTTTTAGTAAAAGGCAGGGTCTGTCATTCTTGGGAACACTTGCTAACTCAAATCAAAACAAACTTCCTCAGAAGCTCCACCCCCCACATTGAAACTTACTGTGAAGCCTAGGGCATTGTTGCTGTGAGCGGTGTTCACCACTTTGTTTGTGTTCCTATTTAAGGAGCCAGGGCTGTGTAGAAGTAGCAGATACGTTGTTTTAGCACACATAGAGAACGGTAGGTTAACAGAATGAATACGAGGAGATATTTGGTGAATTTGACAAAAATTTTATTTGTTTACAATTAACGTACAATCGCATACTAAACTTTTAAAGGCCCCATATCATGACGATATACAGTAGCGGAGTAATTGCATCCGGAGCAGAGTATGACATCACACTCGTCATAAAGACACAGCGGGTAGGCACGACGTAATGGAAACCCAAGTCCCAAACGTGCTAAGATGAGGGTGCCGAGTTGAGCCAAGCCAGCACATGTAATGGATCAAAGGGCCAACACGCCCTTCACAGCCTGGCCCTTTAAGGGCCAAAGGCCCCGGGGCACTTGCCTGATGTGTCCGATCACTAATATGGCACTGCAGAGCTTTCATCTGAATCTCAAGTCGAAAAAATCCATATGCCGTTATTGGAAAACCTGATGCACTGATTACATTTGCAAGCTCAGTAATGGACTTCATTCCATATTTGTTCACACATCATTTACACCTGTTAATAAATACAAATGCAGACTGAAAGACACATTACATCTACAGTTCACACAGAGAGACAGGCACCAGAGTGTGCTTAAAAAAAATGTGATTGTCATTTTAACTCCAGACGATAATGGCGTCGTCTTGTATTAGATGTTCTCATCAGGAAGGCTATATACTGAAAATGTCTCCTTTATTTGAACTGGCATTACAATGCACGGTGGAGGGGTTTTAATCACATTCATATCAGGCAGACACCGCTGACATGTAAATACAATTCAGAGATTATGTATAATATGCATGAAGCTGCTGATAATACGATGATCGACGTGCAGCGAGTTGACTGAGAAAGATGTTAGGCGGGGAAAGAGAGACTGGGAGCTGCCCCTTCAGTTTTACCCTTTATCAAAAAGAGCATTTGGAGGCTGGTAACGAATAGCACCTGAGCAGGAGTAAACCTCCTTCGAGTGAGAGACAGTATACCGAGCACTCTTCTCCCCTGTGATTTGCCGCTGTGGGGGGCCGTGGAAGGTGGTGGGGGTGGGTGGGTGGGGGGTGGGGGGGCTGGACAATTCATAGAACTGGTGATAAATTTCCCTGCTGGGAAAACTCTTAGACAACAAACAGAAGAGGGTTAAGGAAAGGAGACCTGTGATGATACATCTTTTACAACATAGTTCATGGCACACAAAAAGAGCAAAGACATTAGGCTGCAGTTAAATAATGTAATACATAATTACAGATTATTGCATTTGCGCAGAAGTTTGTTTTTCAAGTTGACACTGCTACTACATGCTTGTAGTGCTAATATATTGATTATCTTAAATTAGTAGTAGTTATATTTTATTATAGGCCTACTAGTATAGTATAATGTTTTATTTTTTCCACTTAATCTGAATAATTTGCCCAATTCCTGCACTATTTATCTTGAGGGATGAATTATGATAAATTGTATTATCTTACTGATGTTAGGGTTAGGGTTCTCAATTCTACAGCTTGAATTGAGCACGCCATAGATTCTCTGCTTTATTGTTTATTAAGCAGAGAACTGTAAATATTCTCCAGTTCAGACCTTTAGGGATGGAATCAATACAATGACAAACTTAAAGTGTGCTACAATAAATACTCTTGAATGATATCCTTTAGGTCTGCTACCACGGCAACAATCTGAAAGGACACAGTGCTTGAGTCTGTGATCTACAGAACATATTTTCTCAATTACCATATGTATGGATTTCCTTTAGAGTGGTGGAAAGTTATCAGGTGTGAATGAATGACACAAGCTAACACATTCAGGCTCTACCGAGAGGATAAAAGCATATGCTTGTATGTGTCTACACCGCCAGCTAAGACCAACTGCACTGAATAATTTGACTAAGGTGCTCTGCTTTGCTCACAAAATGGCAGCAGATTTTCAATAAACCCTGCAACCAAGTTATCTTGCGAGACAGAGCATGATCACATGAAGCTCCATGTTGCCATACTTCAAGTTATGCGCCGCAGCGAATCAGCATCCTATGAGAAACTACTGGAAGCTACAGGCATGGTTTAGATGTGACGTTATCCTGTGATAGACAAATGTTCATCCAATCACATACAAATTGTATTGTTCCTACTCTTTTCAGTACAGTTTACACGGACACGCTCTCAGATGATTCTGTGTAAAAAAAACCCTGGGTCCTATCTCACACTGGCGCAATGCGGCGCAAAGCGGGAACGCAATGTCTTGAAACGCTAGTTTCAGACCAACGCAGTTGGTCATTTTCCTGTCCAGCGCCTAGGCTGTATAAATAGCAAATGCACTTGCAACCATTGAAGCACCAGTTGGTCTAAACATGAAGTGTGGTCTTGCGCATTGCTATCTTGCTATCTTGAGGCAGTGGAAAGTTATTGCGCAATTGACCAGCAAAACCTTGTCTAAAGTCAATGCACGCCGCATTATCAAGAGAATAACAGCAATTCGCCATAGTGCAATCGCGCCTGGATTTTTAAAGGGAATCCCCCGGATTACGAGGCAGATACCCTAGCAAGAAACGCTAATGCCCAAGGGCCGTAGCGTCTTTCACTAAAGCGTCCTGGAGGCATTGGAGGTTTAACTGCCCTGCGCTAACCAGCCGAACAGTTACCCTAGCACGTTAGGTTACCAACCAAGACCCTAGGAACAGGAAGATTCTGAGGTTGGTAAATTAGAGTGGCTAAAATACATGTGTTGTACAACAATGCCAATTGTCCATTGATGGCCGTTAGAAAACACACACCAGTAAAAAAAATTAAAACACGTACAAAGCGTAGTTCTAAAGCTTTGTTGATGAGAGCGGTGTTCGCCGCACAGAGAATGTTAATAGTGAAATGCAAGTAGATATTTGCTGAATTTGACAAAGTGTATTAGCTTTCAATTATCTTGCAATAGCTGACTATACCTTTGAAGCTAGTGAGTTTAACCTTTTCTTAAAATCACCTCAACCGATGTGCGGTGTGCATATTTGTGGTGGTTTGTGGACACTAGCCGCTATGTTCAAAATCAGAAAACACCAAATGCATTCTGCATTTTGACGTTAGATGTACTATGATGTATCAGAAACGTAACGCCCCTTACATACTGAATGCATAGTTGCGTACCGTTTCACAGGGATTTAATACATTTCCTATTGAGCGAAGCGTAGAGCTTGCAACATTGCGTTGCAAAAAATCCAATGCATGCAGTAAAAACACATACGTAAATGTGACCTGGCTGTACCTAAAATAAAGCTGTGGTTCATTTTATTGACGAAACTTGTACTTCTACTATATTAATATAAACCACATTTTTCCTAGAGGAATGTCAGTTTCACTCATGTTGAGTTACATTAGCTTATTAGGACCGGCCATGGGACCTGCTAGCACCACCATGGATACCAACTGTAATCATAAAGAGTTGTCGCAGAAAATGTTGCATTGTGGTTACATAAAATTATATTTTAGCTTTGCAAAAATGCATTTCTACAATACAAAATATGAGCATGCAGATCTGAAAGCATCAGATGAAACATATGAAGTAAACAGGGGCAGAAGATGGACGGGTTTACAGAGTATAAACACTAAAAACTAACACAGCCAGGAACGTCACAACCGGTCAAAATGTCATTAATTCTGTAGGTTGCTATTCTCACCGCAGGCGTGTCGGACGTTGTTGATTTATTGTAGTATAGGTCTCCAGGGATAGAATAACAACTTCACCTATACATTTAGCGTCTAAAATGCACCATACTGTATGAGCACAACACAACAGGAACACAACAGCTACAATATGTATTACCGGCACATTCAGTGCCTCTATTGCAGCCCTTCTCAAGCTCACTGTTAATGTTTGAAAACCAACTGTGCACGTTTGTGCCTGTATGGGGAGGCTAGAGAAGATCTATTAGTCTATTAGCTCAACAAGCTTTTTGTAACATGGTTTTCAACCGCATCATCTATGTAACACAACATCTGATAGAACAATACATACAGTGCGTGCGCATGAACGCACTCACACACACACGCGCGCACACATACACACACACACAAACGCACACACAAAAGGAAGTCCACTAAATGTGTTATGGATGTTTAGTTTACACAGTAGCTATTATTTGTCATGACACCAACATAATCAATTTGAATAATCTATATACATAATATACAATTCTAAACTTTTTAAGCATAATCACATTTTGTAATTGCTAATGATGATTCACTAATTAAAAAACATGGGACGTTCGATAAATAAATAAATAAATAAACTCTGCTGCTCATGCATGTACATTAGTCACTTTAGTTGGGTACACCAGCCTAATTAAGGCACTGATATTTGGATTAGAATGATAATGTCAGACAGACTGTGGTTTGAAATACACATTTTACTTCATATTATGTATGCTGCAGTGGTTTCGTTTGGCTGCAAAAAGCAATAACAGAATTTGACGAGACCCTTAATGACAGAAACTCAAAAGGATATTTTTAAATATACTCTAAACATAATATGCTGTAGTAGTATAGTAGTATAGTAGTACTATACTGTAGAAAACAATTAATATTGGGCTAGTTTTACACAAAATAAAGGCACTTTACAGATACTGCATAATACAAAAACGGAATTAGACTGGCATTACAAAAGGATAAAAGTGTAAAAGTAAACCCTGAAGTTTACAGGTTTGAATCCCTACACAAGGTGGAACAGTCTGGGTGTACATGTAGAATGTAAATAAGCTTGTATTGCTGCCCTTCAGTTACTGTACCAATAATGTACCCTTGAAAAATAAACCAGATATAAAGCTGATCAACAGGTGAAGTGGAGGCTTACGGAAGATGTGAATGTGTGTATCCGAAACTGTTTAAAGAAGGCCGTTGACAAAACGCAGGCATGCATCAAGCACATTACCTGGACAGAGGTGGAAGGGAATGGCCATGTGCCAAACAGTGTTATGCTAATGGTTTGCTCCAGAGGGAGATAACAATGTGATCGGAACACTGTTTATTGGGAGCTGGGCCCAACATAAATCATGCAGCTAGGAAATGGAGGAGATAGCTCACCTTTCACTTTGTTTTTAGTCCCAGCCACTGATAGCATGAGTGGGGAAGGAAAACGCAGGTTAGACAGGATGCATAAAAGAGAAACACTGATATCGTGGTGATTTGTTTCTTACTTGGTGACAGGAGCTGTATGATTACACACATATGTGTAGAAATATGTTAATATGCAGCATAAACACCAAACACTGGACTACAGCTGACGTGTCAAATGTAGTATTATATCAACACAATAAATAAGGCAACAAGGTAATATATTATGTATGTATATATATATACATATACATATAACCAATAACTTTTCAAGAATGATACAACATTGTCTTTGTGATGCAGATGTTATTGTCATGTTACAGCACAAATAAAAATGTTACTCCACACCTACTGTATACTGTATATATATATTCATATATATACTGTAGCAGACTGAAACTGACTGTATTGGTTTAATGTAAACCGTGGATCAAATGCACTACATGTCACCAAAAACAGAATGTGTAATGTGTAAAAAAAAGACATTTAAGCCCAGAGCTTGAACCAGAGACTGACAAGGGCGACCTGATACTTCGTGATGTCACATGCAAGTGCTGTGAAAACAGTATAAGGTCTATATCTAGCTCATATCTAGCAGTTGAACCATCATTGCCATTAAAATCGTTTTGGCCACTTGGAGAAGCTTATACCACCATTATTTATGCAGGTATCACTTATCATATCTCAACATGCCTGAGACTTTATGTAATATGATAATTGAGTTAACAGTTACCCTATGAGTCAAATGGTTCCCTAAATTAAGAAGGTCAATTTGCAGTAAGAGATTTCAGAAATGGCTACCAACAGATCCCAGTCCCATTGGCCAAAATAGCATTTATTGCATCACATTGATGACATACTGTATACAAAACCACCCTGAGGTCCACTGCTAAAGTAAATCCAAGTCTACCTCAAAGCATTATTTAGGAATTCCTATCAAACAAACTGATGCAATTTCCTGTTTGCTCACCAGGTGAGCAAATTGATTGATTGATTATCAATCAGATCAGACTGTGTCACCTGTGTCACATACCTACGTCATCGAAATTGGAAAGGAATGTTATCATCTGTTGCATAGACGGAATATCTAACTTCATAAAGCAACGAAGCCATATAAGCAAACCCACACGCCTTAAAGATTGGATGTATTTAAAATTCACACACACAGCAACGGGAAGCAAACCTGTCACGATTAAACAACCTACAAATTGAAATGAGCCTAGACCAGTATTCGAACCAAGTGGGATTGACAAGCATTGATGAGCAATTAGCATACCCATATGTCTGCTGTCTCACAGAATGACAAACATCTTTTGAGAGGGTTATTTTTGGTACCATTTGCTAAATGTATTTAAATGAATATAAACAATCACAAATTCCACTCCATTCGGAGATACTTCTGAGACACGATGCATGGTTCCAGGGTTATTACCCTTGCACCTTTCAAACAACACAAGGCTATTATATTTCTTACACGTTCCTCTGCACTACAAGCATCCCCAGAATTAGGACCGTCATTTTGTGAAAGGTTTGTACCTCAAAGTGGCAGTACACAGTACACATAGAGATTATCAGAGTTTATTTCGTCATTATTTCGTCAATGAGATTTCAGAACATCTGTGATTCAACTTCATGGGTCTAAAATATGGATGGCATACAACGATTTAAAGACTACTTGGACACATAAAGCCAAATCCCACAGCTAAAATTAGCTCACTGTTACTTTGACCTGCGCATATATTAAACCAAAGTTAAAATCCATTACATTTCATTATACTTCATTATGTGTTGTTGGCACAGAGATGAATCCTAATCAAACAAGGGGGTATGTTGAGCTAGAGCTGATAAATTAGATTTTACCTGATATTGTGTGTGTGTGTGTGTGTGAGAGCTGTGATGGTGTTGATAAGGTCACCAAGTTGGGGTTTTTGTTGCTAATTTGCTACTTTTGGCTAGTTTGTCATAATAACAAAATAGTTTTTGATGCAAAACGTTAACAGGTTAGCAAATGGAAATAAAGAAAATTTAAATTAAAACATCTAAGGCTTACAGACATTTTTAGTATAGGTGGCAACAATTATTCTAATAAAAAAAATGACCTTTCCTTGACTGAGGCTTCAGAGGGAGTAATGCCATCTTAAAAATTAACCCTGACCAAACCAGTAGAGACTGGGGATTGCTAGGCACAGTTTAATTTGAATGTACAGGTTGACAAATGTTCCTCTGCTTCTCAAAAATATTGTTCTGTTCAAGCAAGGCCCCTTTGTTCTCTCTACAAATATGTAGTGGGCTGTCCTGTTTGTGAATGGAGATATTTAACAGACAAACAAGCTACTGTGTTGCCAAACTGCTATGGCATATTTTCTCCCCTCAAGCTCAAACATTCAATTTCCTACTGGTGTACCACTTTTTTTTTTTAAACATGATAAACCTAATTGGCTATCTGATTTGTAGTGGAAGGATAGGTTAGAGATGATTGGTTGAAATCCAGAAATGATGTCACACCTGGGGTAAAATCTGCCCTTTTTTTGTTTCACACAAAATACTGTTATAATATGTATGTTTTCCACCACATTCTTCTTTATAATTATTTTAATAAGACATCTTTTATTATACTCCAGACGGGGGCCCCAGAGGTAGCCCGGGGTCAATATCTGGAGTCAGGCCTAGAGAGAGGGCTCGCTGGCGAGCGCCTGGTGGCTGGGTTTGCCACGGAGCCAAGTCCGAAGAAGCAACGTGGCACTTTCCTCTCCATCCTGTGGGCCCACCACTCCGTGGGGGTCGGGTGCACTGTCATATGGGTGGCAGTGAAGGTCAGGATCCTCAACGGATTAGACCCGGGCAGCAGAGGCTCTGGAGACGTGTGGGGGAAGGAGACAGAACTTGTGCGGGAGGTGAAGCGCTACCAATTAGATCTGGTGGGGCTTACCTCTACACATAGTCTTCGTTCTGGAACCTTTCTCCTGGATAGGTGAGAGACTTTATTCTACTCTGGAGTTGACCAGGGTGTGAGGCGCCGGGCAGGTGTGGGAATACTAATAAGCCCCCGTTTGAGTGCTGCTACGTTGGAATTGACAACGGTAGACGAGAGGGTCGCCTCACTATGCCTACGAGTGGTGGGGGGGAAAACTCTGACGGTGTCTGTGCATATGCACCAAACAACAGTTCGGAGTAGTCGGCTTTCCTGGAGACCCTGAATGGAGTGCTGTATGGGGCTCCAGTAGGGGACTGCATAGTTCTGCTGGGAGAGATGTGATTGGGAGGAACGGCCTCCCGGATCTAAACCCGAGCGGGCGTTTGTTGTTAGACTTCTGTGCTAGTCATGGAC
>JAODLL010054570.1:0-18791 GCA_026546735.1 Forbesichthys agassizii
CAAGGGAGGCGCCCAGGAGGCATCCTTACTAGATGCCCGTACCACCTCAACTGGCTCCTTTTGACGCAAAGGAGCAGTGGCTCTACTCCGAGTTCCTCACGGATAGCTGAGCTTCTCACCCTATCTCTAAGGAAGACACCAGCTACCCTCCTGAGAAAACCCATTTCGGCCGCTTGTACTCGTGATCTTGTTCTTTCGGTCATAACCCACCCTTCATGACCATAGGTGAAGGTAGGAACGAAAATTGCCCGGAAGATTGAGAGCTTTGCCTTCAGGCTCAGCTCTCTTTTCGTCACAACGGTGCAGTAAAGTGATTGCAATACCGCTCCCGCTGCTCCGATTCTCCAGCCAATCTCTCGCTCCAATGTCCCCTCACTCGCGAACAAGACCCCGAGGTACTTGAACTCCTTCACTCCTTCACTCCTTCCTTAACTATTGTAAAATAATTCACATTTAATCAAATTCACCAATTATCTCCCCACAATCTGCTATCTCTGTGCATGCTAAAAAAAATTATAAAATAAAAAACAATCTGGTGATTTTACACAGTCCTGTGCCATGTAAATAGCAACCCAAACAAAGTGGTGCAGACCGCATCACACAACACTAACTTAGCATTCACAATCTGTTTCCAGTGTGTGGGGGCGGGGCTTCTGAGGGAACATATGGCATTGGGGAGGGGTGTTTTTGTTTTGATGGGAGTTCAAATATCAACAAGCTTTCTCCTATTCAGGTACTATACCTGAATAATTTAAGACATTGTTGCATTTCTGTCCAATTGTACAAACTGTTCAAACCTGAAACTGAATTTAAACTGAAAATGTAACATGTTCCAAAATGTGAAAAACAGGTCTATATATATATTACACTCGTAAAATTGTCCTGCATTGTGTTGTGATGGCATGAACAGATTGTGCATAATCTGTAAACTCAGATCCCCTGGCAGACTTTGGTAATCTCTGCACTCCTTGGGTAAAGAGAATCCTTTAAGCATTACCTACATCTTAAAGCCTGTTGTATCAGAAGCAAAGAGTCAGTCACCTGCTGTTAAAAATTAAAACTCTCAGACTTTATTGCCACTGTTCATATATGCACATTGCACACTACTGTATATTGCCTGGATTGTTTTCCAGAAATAAATCTTTGTCAATATAGATTTTACAATTTCAGAGAATCAGATGTAGGCCAAATGATGCCTACTGCTATGGTATGATAACAGTAGTATACGGGTAGCCTATAGGTAAGCTACTGCGTTGTTAATAAAATAAGTTATAATTTGTATTCACTTTTCAATAAATCAATTCAATCAATAAATTATCATAAACTATACTATATATTACACCAATTGATATATTTGTATCTCCAATTTAAACGTTTTGTGATGATAGTGGTGGTTTATTTTTATGTTTAACATAAAACATAACAAATATAATATTGTTAGTTGATATCTGGTCCAAAGTGGCCCAGTTATAAATGAACAATATTATGTTTGTTCCTATCATGTTAAGATGCCATGTTTGCTGTAAAAAGATACTCGAGCGAGCATTACCATCACACGAATGCATCCTAATTGTATAGCCTACTACTCTACTCTATATAGCAGGGCGATTTTGCGCGTTCCCGAGACTCGCCATAGAAAACAAAGCTGAACGTCTTCCATTCGTGCAAGCGTTGCAAACTCCAGGAATATCACAATTGCGCCTGGATCAATCCCTTTGAATATGGATCTACAACGGGTGTAACGTCTTTACACACCGAGCATTCTCGGCTAGGGTGACGGGAAACAGGACATTTCACCAAATCCACCAAAATAACAGTGTTTTTTTTTTCCTCGGTGCTTTGTCTTTGCCACCAAACGCTAGCTAGCAATCACTGCCGATTCGACCGCAAGTTATTCTGCTAGTGCTCACTAGCTGGGGCTGGGATACATCGTAATGTTGTCGTCTAAATGCAACTGCTAGGACATAGGCTTTTAGAAGTAAAGAAAAATCTATCCGAGGCCCGTACGGGCTCTACCGGGACCTGAAACGGCGTTTGCCACAGTCGCGAAACCCGCTGTTGTCGGCGAGATGGCGGAGCAGGCGTCCTACTCGTCCTGGTGAGTACGTACGGCTAGCAGTTAGCTAGCTCAAGAGGGGCAGTCTCGTTGAAGAAACGCGTGTATTCGTATTCCTGACAACTTACACGGTTAGGTTTATGTGCACAACGGTGCATTTAAACACAGTTTCTACTGTCCATTGAGCTAAATGATGCCATTTTCCATAAACCGTGATGTAGCTAATCGCGAACAGCTGATGATGTGCTAACAACCTCGACCATTGTGAGATAATACCGTACAGAGGAGCTAGCTAATGGTGATAAGCTCACTAGGTCAGTAGGAGACCGACTTTGGGTTATACTTGGGTTATACTTGTCTAATGGTACTATTGTGCACAATAAATCAAAAACATCCAGACTTGTCAATGTGAAAACTGTATGAAAATTACACAAATAATTGGCTAACGTAATGCTAGCTTTCGTTGTCGGCCAAATGCCCATAATAACAAAGGTGCCGCTAAAGCTATGGCAGCTATCTGGCAGGAGAATAATGTTCTAAATGCGAGCTTCAGGGTGAGCTTACATTACCTACCAAGTGGAAAAGCACCCGATTGTGATGGACTATATCTGATTTCTTTTTCAAGAGACCTTTGTGATGTTAAGGCGCTTATCTTAAAACCTAAATTAAGTATTTTCCCTTGAATATATCCGTGCTAATTATAATGCATCCAGATAGTTAGTTCGTATTTAAATACGTGACTGGTGGTGGGTTGTAAACTATAGCTACGTAGCCTGTGTTAACCACATTAATTAACAATACTTTTCAATTAGGTGTCCAACCTGGATATTGACAAATAATTGATACTTTTCAACGTTTCAGATGTTAAGTAAATATTTGTTTTACCCCTTCTCATTTAACAACCAAAACGACTATATACATTTATTTTCTTCATATTTGCTTGTTTAGAATAACTTTCCCCCATAATATACAATAGAAATATATGGGGAGTGGGGGTACACAAACAAACCACTCTCCTCGAAAAGCATTTAATCTCTGTTGCACACCTATATTACATGGACTCCAAGGCGGTCTATCTTCTAACTCATGCAACGTTATGCCCACCAAACCATTAATGGCTTGACTTCAATGGATTCAGGTACTACAGCTGAAGCATTGTGAAGTGCACAGTGGATTATGGCTAAGTGCTTTGAGAACAGAAGCGTAGCCCCGTTTTCTCCTAGCTGTTGGGTTACTGTAGAGGAGTATATAGAATGTTGTATATTGGTGTGAGAAAATAATCACATTTATCAACGCTGAGGTTAAAATGCAGAAATATTCTTTACATTTTATTAATGGGGAAATATATGAAGACTGTGGAATATGCTTTGAGAGAGCCAAGAACAGGTGTTCAATGTGAATAATGATTATATGATAATAATCGGTGTCCCCTGACTCAACAATAGCACAAGCCTACATTATAACGTCATGCTGTGCAAACCCTCAAATGAAACACACAACTGAAATGCATTTATTTTTTCCATAGTTTTTTCTGAGGCTCTAATTTTTGTATAAATTAAATCAAATTCTTGTTTGTTCAGTTGCTTGTAAGGAAAACCCATTGTTTGCCAGACTTACCTTTTTTTTTTTTTAATGCAAACTGAAGTAACTTGAGGAGACATGCTACCTTTTTAGATATGGTAATATAATTTGTAGACACATTAGATGGAACATTTTCAGGAACCTTATTGATGGCATATGCTTGCTTTCACTGAAGTGCATTTGAAGCATGAACATAATGTGGAATTGTCCATAACTGCTGGTCATGTAGGTGATGGACATTCTCTGAAGCTTAACGAATTGTTTCAAGCTTTTACGTCACTTATTTAGTAAGTCTTTTTAATTGATCAACTTGAAGTACAGGCTACCTGATAGTGCCTAAGACAAACTGCACTGACACATTTGACAGTGAGGAGGGTTGGGGTTTGAGAACTGCAGGGCTTGAGCTGCATGGTCTGATTAAAAAATATATTGTGGAGTTTGGCAAATTTTGCAATTTGCGATACAGTAAGCAGCGCTTATAATTATGTTTCCTTCATAATGAAAGCTTAAAAGCGCTATGTACTATATTTTAATAGCCCGTAATAGCCTCAGTTGTATTGAAGTACATTTTATTTACAAACATTTGACCCTCTATTCATAAACCAATCAAAACGCCACTGGCTCAGGATAAAGGCTAGGCCCACAGTAGGCCTACTCCACTGTATTGTATCTTTACATAGAAAATATGTGTTTGCTGAGCACTATATTTAACTAAAGCAGCTCCACTATTTTTCTCCGCTTTAATGGATCCGTGTTCGCGTGTAGCTCTTTCACTGTGTCCCGCAATGTTTTCGTTGACGCTTTGTACCAATGCATGTCATGCGCTGCATCTAGCAGAGTGCTAACGCTAACATTGTTAGCTGCTGCTGGTCTGGTATTTACCGCGTCATGGGCTATAAACCGGACCGAATTAATCTGCTACAGACATATCAGCGGATGTATTAGGGTAGGTAAACAAACACACCATGCCACACATTTGTCTTCTTCTTTTGGTTTTGGGATTACTAAGCGCGTTCGCAGCTCATTGCTCCTCTCATAGTCCATTGACGGCACTATTTTTCAGATCAGAGCATAGTTATAGGTATATTTTTCCGAGTCGACGGTACATTTAGCAAATCGACTAATCGTCCCAGCACTATAATAATAGCAAATGCCATTTTCAATCGCCTTTCAATAAACACATGTCACTGTACAACATTGTTTAAACAAAATATAGGCCTAATCATAGTAAGATCACAGGCGCAATTGGATTAGCATAACAAAAAAGCAAGGTGACACCCAACAAAAGAACTAGGGGCTTACTTATAGAGAAAGGCAGCACGGCGACTTTTCCTCATGGCAAACTTCTCGATGACTTTAAGGATGAAGTCATGTAGCTGCTGGATCAGGTGGCTTTCGATGGACAGCATGGCCAAAGCGTTAAGTCGTGGCTGTCCTATCGTATTGCGGGTAAATGTTTTTATCCGCTTAAGTGTGTAAAAGTTCCTCTCTGATTCGGATGTCGTCATAGGCGTTGTTATGACGATTTTCAGCAGAGTGACGGTCTCGGCAAAGGCTTTGTTTAGAAATGAAATTATCCTATTTCTAATTAGGATTAGAAATAGGCTTCTTAAATAATGTTGTTGATTTACTTAACCTAAACATTTCTCATTGATGAAGACGCACTCGTATGTCATACCGAAATTGTATCCTCTGCCAGAAACGGATTGCCGGTTTTTGGTACCGCGAGTAATAGCCTATACTTTTATCTGGGTCATTGATCGGTCATATTTAATGTTATGTCCGTGATAATAACAAAAATAGAATATATCTTTGTTATTAGAATAGTTTCTTGTTTAACTGAATATCACTTTATATTGACGTCGCTCCCGAAATAACGCCACAGCAGAACATAGTTTTTATTTTATTCAATTATTGCTCCAATTCTACCTCGCCTGCTGGTTTGAATCCATATTTAAAATAAATGTAATGGGCCTTAAAGTTTTAATCAAACTTCAAGTAACCTGATCATGCATAGAAACACATGGGGTAGAAAAGTGATCGCTCCCGAGGCCATTTATAGTGAATCTGCCTCTTTTGTCATTCTGACTTCTGCATTAAAACTAAACATGCCTAAAATCTGCTGTGACAGCTAAACTACTGTGTTCACACCCAGAATTAAGATGGCTGAAGCTCGGCTGTCGAACCTAACAACCTAGCCGTTAAGAGTTGAAAATGGATCGCCTTCCGAGCTAGCTTCACGCAATGTCAATGGAGAGCTGCTTTTCCCCCGGTTTGGTGTGGTTTTTAGGGTAGTCTTATGTGTTGGGTCCTGTCTCAAGGCAGGGACGTTTGTGAATTGACAGACATCCGATTGGTCATCTGTCCAAATGTCCCGTTTTCCATACGTTTTGTTAGCTACTGTAGCGTGTTCGTGTATCATACATGCATTTGTTTAAATCGACATCAGACTATACGTATCTGCTCCGCAAATCTTCTGAACACCAGCCACTACATGCTATACAGTAGGGTTGATCGATGTCTACTAAATTGGCATCGGACGATGTCTACATTAATACATCATGATGGGCAATACCATCGGGCGGGCGGGGGGGCGTTATTAAACTCCTAACTAAACAAAAGTAGCTCTAAGTATAAATTATTGACTGACTATGAAATTAAAGAGTAGTTAATCCATGACTATAAGCAGGTCAGGCAGTAGGCCTACTTCATTACTTACCTACTTACCATCCTCCCCTCCTCACTGTTAGCTTACTTTTCCTCCTAACCCCTATGCGTAGGCCTGGTCTAGTCATGTTGATCTGTAATAACGGCGTCCGTGTCGGCAAAATATGGTCTGTAAAAATAGTTTCACTTTGTCTGTAGTAGCTAGCTACTTCAGGTTTATAGCCTACCTAATGAAATAGGACTTTTCTGAAGCGGTGTGCAGGATTTATTTGCTCATATAATTTGCACAATGGTGGACAGATGGCGATTGTCGTCAGATAGCGAACAACCAACCAGATCACGGTGGACATCGTAGGCTACAGATACAGCAAAGTGAGTGAGCACGAGCAGTAAAGTTAGGAGCAGAGCGAGAGAGAGAGAAAATACAGTCTGTTCATGTTCCATATATTTCAGGTTTAGCCTGTGCAGATTACAGTAGTCAATATTAAAATGTTCCAACATTTGAGAATCATCTTTTTCTTGAACCGAAAGCAAGTGTGGGATAATATGAACAGACATGACATGAACACCACGATGGCTGGCTGGCTGTGAATTATAACAACTGATGTGCCCCTACAATACCACTGAAAAGACTGTGCTACATATGTTTTTTTTTTTAAATCACTCTGATTCTGTCCTGCTAAACAATTGCTGTTTTGTTAAAGTGTAAATTAGAGACGAATGCAAAACTATGAGATGGTTAATAATTAGGCCTATTTTGTAATAAAAAAATGTTTTTAAGTAGATTATGAAGGAATATGTTCAACCATGTCCATCAAAACGATGGACAACAATAGTCTACCGCAACCATTGAATCCAACTACAGTATAGTCAAAGAGAGATGAGCTCAGAGCAATTAAACACTGGATTTTGGGTGTCTTACCATGGCGAAAATACTTAAACTGCTATGCCAATATCTCAACACAAAGCAGCGAGCTGGAGGTGGAACCACGCTCTTCTACAGCAACAGACACATAATCAGATCAAATGTCTGACAATGATGACATGTGTAGACAATGTCGCTCTTTATATGCTCAAGCTAACATGTTGGCTAGGACATTTTGCATTTGTTCTGACAATGTTAAGATAACTTTCTATACTCCCCCTTTATGGCTCTAAGTATTATTACACTAGGACATGTTCCATGTGTTCTGACAATGTTAAGATAACTTTCTATACTTCCCCTTTATGGGTTTCATTTAAAAAGGCAAGCATACGTAAGCTTCATGTTGCCTACAATGACTGCATGAGGATATTACTCAGGAGACCTAGGTGGTGTAGTGCAAGTGACTTGTTTTGCCAAGCAAGAGTCAACACTTTTCATGCCTTACTGAGGAAACTGGTGTACAAATGTATCGGGAGGCTGGACAATTCTCAAAACTCCATTATCGTGCTTTTGTAAAACCCATGTTTTAGTACTGTGCGTTACCAGTCAACTATGTGGAAACACTGGTATAACTGCCTTTTATAATAAAGGGGAATGTTCCCTTATTTGATCAATTTTTAAAAACCTTTTTGGTGTATACATTGTATTGCTGTCTGTGTTTGTTTGTTTTCTAATGGACCTTGAGTCTGGTAATAAAAGTTGTTGATGATGATAATAATCTTGATTCTAGAGTCACTACAGAGCCTCTCCCAGCTGTAGGACTGTTGTGCTAAAGTTAGTCCCAGCCTCTTCAGACACCGATGTACAGAAACTGATGTACTGACCAAATGTGTGGTGCGGCTTGTTATGGTAGATACCTATTGTCAAACTCAAAATGCAACAGGGGGAAGATCCACAAACAATGTTCTTTTTACAATGTCTGTTTATTTAAGTATCCCCCGAGACTTTATTGTTGTATGAAATACTATAGCACTATTTCAAATGTTTTGTTCACCTCAAGCCCCACATCTTGTTTCATGTGTTGATAACATGCTAGTGAAAGCAAATGGTGACCATAACTTTGTTTTCTGTCATCATATAAAGATATGTCATTTCCATTTGCGGTTCTGATTTATTGTCTGCGTGTGAGGGGCACTGCATTCCTGGAAAGGTTTTCATCAGTGGCGCACAAGATAAATCAGCATTTTAAACCTGTAATCCAAGCCAGACCTGTGTAGTAGTTTTAGCTATTCTCACTACATCCTGCATTTGCTTGGACTCATCTACCTCAGCCACAGTGAATTAGGCAAAAGGCTGCTGCAATCGCTGCCGATTACACCCGCAGCTGTAGAATCAATCCACCAAGCTATTCTTTTTTGCTGATGGCTCTGGTCCAGCAGAGAGGCAGAACTTGTGAGAGTATAGAGGTCTAATTGGGTTCAGTGCAGTGGGAGGTATTGGACACTATGTGGACATGTGTAAAAATGGCAAATATATATATTGAGGCCACCAGAATTGGTGCCAGTCCTGACAACCATATGCGTGTAGATTTAATTTTGTTTCACCAGCCACTTTATACAAGGGGAATGATTTTCCTAGTGGCCTGGTGACCTATAGCCTTTAGTGGTCCAGTGATGCATTGACTTGATGGATGTATTGGAATTGTTATTGAAAACCGCGTCTGTCCCTGAACAAGGAAGTCTTATGGCATTTTGGGCTGCCATCCAGCCTTCAACAGCCCCGGATTGTATTTTGTTTTTAAATGTTCCATTCATCCATCTCACCCATGTTCTACAGGCTTCTGTGTGCAGAATTCAGTCCAACCAGTTCGATGGATGAATATGAATTAGGCCTATGCTAGACAAAAACTAGCTATCTAATGACTTGATGCGTTTACACTGGGACAATTGCATCAGTTGTGTTGCATCTTTTAGCGAGAACAATTTTATTCATTATTTAGTTAGCCTATCTCCCTGCCAGATCTGTGCCACACAATTTACACTGCAGTGTCGTCCCATATTTAGAATGCTCGGCTATATTTTTAAAATTTCTTTATATATATATATATATATATATTTTTTTTTGTGCCTAGATTTATTAGGTCATTTATTGGATACATTATGCCACTATTATTTTTTCTTTTTAAGATTAAGGCTATCTTTCTATCCATTAGCCACCTCAACTATGAGATGATCCTTTAACCCTGTGTCATGTTTCACCTGTGAATTGTTTGCTACCCCCTACAAGACACCCTTGTCTTGTTCCAGAGGCATTGAATGAACGAGTTGATGTTCCTGCTTTTGATCCTCTGTACCACAGTGACGTCTATGCATTCCCCAATGAGAAGATGTCTGAAAGCGCATCATTTCTCCCATAAGTGGCTCTTCTCTTGTTACCCGGAGCCTGTATATAATACACAGCAGCGATGGGTAACATAGTGACAATCGCAATGGAAAGTGTATTCAGTCCAAAACAACAGAGATTATAAAACAGCACTTCTGTAATCCTTGAGCAGGAAATTCAGGTATAGCCATAGCAGTAATTTGAGGGGGAAATCATGTAAACAGTTAAAGCAACACTTAGGCCTAGCAATTGGCAAAGATCTTCTAGTGGTTACCCATAAGGTAGAATGGCTTTTCTCTGGCATTATGCATGTATACACATGGATGACACATCCTACCCAAAACCGGTATGATGAATCTAACAGCAAAATCATTCTAGATTTTGCACAGTATTTAAGGCCTTTGCCATGCTAGGGAGGCTGTTCTATCTTAAGTGTTTATGGTTTAAAGCTCCTAAGAAATGTAATTTAAACTGCATTGTCTGTTTTCTAACGTGTGTGGGAGGGGGGGAGGGGGGGGGGTTTAATTGGTGGAGTTGAAATGTAGACTTAATTGCTGAATAAAACATAAGGTGCTTTGCGCTGCAGGAACTTCATTCTATTTAAGGGATCTGGCACCTTTACTTGACCTTGAGGTAATCCTAACTTTACCTAGAAAATGTCTATTGTAACAGTCTAATGTTGGCACTGCCTATGACTGGGCGGTATACAGTTACATCCGATGTACTGGTTTCATTTCCTGTATGGTGTAAATTTTTCACATACCACCATACTGTGGCACAGCTGAAACCACCGCTTTAATGCGTATTGTTTGATGCTAGAAGGGCAATATACCACTTGTCATAGTGTATTTAGTGGGGCTGCATTAACTGAGCTAATGCTGTACCAAACAATTATTTTTTGGAGATTAATCTAGCAACTTTTTAGTCGAGTAACTAAATTATCGATAATATAGAAATCCATTCAGTGCCATAAGGTGCTCCCTCAGAAGCTGTGTGACCCACATTTGTAACACAGTGTTGTACGGCCTATACCACTTTGTGTTCCAAGCCAGGGCAGTGTAGAAACACTAGATTATAGTTTTCAGCATATACAGAGAATGGGAAGTTAGCAGACCATGAGCAGATATTTGCTATAAGATTGCGTAAAGCAGACATAAATTTGTGTTTTGAGTTTGTCAAACCACAGAAAAAAAAGTCATGTTAACCACCCAGCCAAATTTGAATTAATAAAAAAGTCACAAAGTATATAAAATTAAGTTTCAAAAGCGTGAAAACATAACCAGCATTATCTGTTCTCAAGCGCTGGGGGTGTGTCAGCAGAATGAGCTTTAACACCCATCGCGTGTTCTGCGGTAAACTCAAACTACATTTCTAGTATCGGTACATCCCTAGTGCAGACTAGCGATTGTAGCAGCGTCAATGTTTAAGTTTAAGGTTATTTATGGGACGGTGCCTCCACTTAGCAGATAATGAACTATATTTAAATATTACCTGCTAAGAATATATTAAACCATAACCATTCATTCCATACCTGTAGATAATGTCTTAGAATGAAATCAACAAAATACAAGGTACTTTAAATGCAAATGAATACATTTTAGTTAAAGAATGTGACAATAATATATTTAAAGGCTCTGTAAATAGGAACATAAAGTGGTGAACCCCGCTCACAACAACCATGTCTCATTATAATGAGCTTTTGAGGGAGTTTGATTTGAACTTGAAGAATGACAAACTTTGCCTCTTTGAATGACATTCAGGTCAGTGGAGAGTTCTTCATGACCAAAGACCACATGTTTTTAGCCATGCTGTAACCAGACCATATTAACTTAATGAATCTGGGCAGGCTTACATTACAAACCTGTATCTGGCGAAATGGGTCAGTCCCTAGAAGTGAACTCGACACCTTCACTGAAGACGACATATAAGGATGCATAAGTGTTGGCTTTGTCTGGACCCATAAGTCTGTAAAACTTACTTAGCATGACACAATTTTTAGTGTTTTAAAACCTTTAAAATGTCTGCAATTATTGCAGGTGGTGGTCGTGACATATCCGTTGATGTACCTGATGTTACGATCGTATCTTGATTTCTTTTATATCAATCAAATTGTAAGATTTATAGCTTTCTAACGGTATATAGCATGAACTTTTAAGTTAAACATGTCAACAACACAACTTTCCCAACCAAGATGGTGAACGGCCCACGGGCGGGCCGTCGAAGTTTGAAATATTTAAAACATCCCACTTGGGTCTGCCTACTTCAATAAACAAACTATTAGTTAAGATATGCAAGAGTTCCATCCAACTATCTGCCATGTTGTCTTGTGCATAAAGGTACTGATCTTTGCTAACTGTAAAAAGTGCCAATGCCGGGCCGCCCTTTCGTTTACCGTCAATTCAAATGGATATTGAGATGATTTGAGTTTTCCCTGCCAAGCTGTCTGTTTGAGTAGTTGTTGAGTAAGACGAAATGAATGTGTCATTGCTATTAACATTAATGGGGTGCATAACATATAGTAAATGTATAGGTTATAGGTTTAAGTATTTCGAACATCCAATCAAATCTGAATTCTGAAGGACATTTTAAAAAGCAACCGTTTTACCTGCTGAAATCGAGAAATCATGCAATTTATTATGAAAAGAGGAGGAAGGAGACAAGTAAATGGCCTTATGTCCTTTAGTCCTAGACTTCCCATCAGCCAGAACAGCTTCATTAATATAGCCATGGTTGTAAAGGCTAAGATATTTCATGTTTTGTTTTGACCTCAACACCTGCCCGTAGCCTGCTTAGCATATGGATTTCTTTGGTGTGCATTCTCAAATAAGCCTATGCAGCACGTTTGCCTGTGTATTGTAATGTGTCAGTTACTGTATAGTAGCCCAACCTCCATCAACCCCCTGCTAACACTCATGTCAAATACAAGGTCAGTGGAACATTTGCAGGCTCACAAACATTTAGCTTAAGCATTAGCTGTCACAATAAATCTGCAATGTCATTTTGACTGCCTAGTGCCTACTAGTAGTAATAACGGACTGCAGCTGAAGGAAACAGAAGGCCTAACACATAAGAAAACAAGATTTAAGTCAAACATGGGGGTAAAATCCCACAAACCTGTGAGAAAACCAGCCAACAGGTGTCTGCATTAGGGGTGTAAAAAAATGTTGAGTATGGCGAAATTTCTACATTAAATAATTACAATTTCACTTCACAAAAAGCATTTTTTACTTTGCTTTTCTGGAAGGAATATCTCAAGATTGTTATAAGACACAGAACTATATGGTTAGACTACGAAAAGGCTGCAAAGGTACAGGATATCTTAGAGAGATGATAGTTTAGTCTTGAAAAGTTACACATGGTTTTCAGATTGACAAAAAAAAAAAGACAATTTTCCAAATTACAAATTACTTTCAGGTCCGTTCAGACATACACACTCACCACGTAATGTTAAGATGGTGCATTTCTTTAAGAATACAGTGTTTCCCTACCTTCAAAGCAGCTGATCCCATGTGATTCCCAGTAGTGATTGGTAATCTGGGGAGGTTTAGCACTCTTTTTGACGTCGTCATGGGTCACCCACAGTCTTCTGGTGAACCATAGTTTTGAGTTGTAGCATGACTAGGTTTACCAAGGAAAAGATGAATGGTGTGACACTATTGCACGTGAGAGTAAAGATATTGGCGTGCGAATGTTGAATAAATAAGGGTTGTCCTAATTAATATCACGCTTTATGAAATAAATTGCGATGAAAAGAAATTGCATATTTTTATCTGTTCAAAATTATTATTTGAACACAATTAAATCTGATCATAAATGAGAGGCTCAGGCCCCTGATCATTATTTGTATAGACTAACGCATGCACAAGTTGAATTGTGATGTTTTACTGTAATCTGAGAAGGGAAACCCTTATGTGGATTAGCATAAGAGAAGGAACATATAGGCCTAAATCTGTCAGGCGTAACTATTTATTTAGCTGCCTTTTCCGCTTGTCACTGAGCAAGCTTCCTGTGTCTTTAACTCCAGTGTCATTTATATAGCACACATAAATGTAGCACTGTTCTACATGAAACGCAGCAACATTTTAAGGGTATTTAGTGATTTAGGCTAAAGACACCCTAAACCAAAATGTGTTTTTTATGTACTTGATACAGACTATTTTCTGCCATACTTTTCACATTCTGCCCCTAAATGTGGAGATTTCACCAAACATTCAGATTGTGCTGTGGTTTTTTTGGGACATAATCCAGAGAAGAGAAACACCTTCCACTCTTTACAGATAGATCTTGCACAAACTGGAAATGGTTGCATTTCATCTAGGCTATATAAATCAGCATCGTATAACATCTGTTTCCCAGTGCATGCTTTTTATTTTATAATTTTTTTAAATATAATTATTTAGTCCAGAATGTCAGTGGTGGTGGTTTATTGAAGCATCAGACATTTGACAGACTATTGTTTGTTGTTTGGCAAATTTGTTCTTGTGCTGTAAGCTTGGCTGTACACCAGGCCACCGCACATCTGCCTGTGCCCGATGTCAACTAAAACTGGCCTTAAACTACAGGATTTACCGATTTTATAAACGTTGGGTACTGTAGACATAACGACAGATTTAACAAATAAATTTTTTTTTAATCCTTTATAAGCACACACTAGTTGATTTAGTCAAGTTCCAGGTCCACACACGTGGCGATTATCCCAAACGATTACAGAGTGGCGATTCCAGGGACATGGGATCTCACAGAAAAGCGTGTCAAACTTGTGGAGGTGGACTGTCAATCATGCAGTCAATACACAGATCGATACGATAATATTCGGTCTGTAAACCCCTCACACTACAGGATCATATGGGCAGAATATCGGTTCCGACCAGCCTCAACTGTCCGGAGGGGCAAATCGTACCCAGAATCGGGCTAAAATTCCTGTAATGTGGGGCCAGTTTAAGACTCACTCATGATGTGTAAATGCCTTGTCATGATCTGCAAGGCTTGTACTGCAGCAATTTCACTTCCGGTTATATTTAGTTTTTGTGTTCTTGGGGGAGGGGGGGGTGTCTTCAGTGTTGAGCAAGTGAAATGATGCTCAACATGGTAGCTGTAATGACAATCTTCTTTACTTGTATAGCACTTTTCATACAGAATTGCAGGTCAAAGTGTGCTACAGAGAGGGAACACGTGCTCAATTATGCTTCCTATAAATAAATACAAAAAAACGACAAGGAATCAGATTTAAAAATAACTTAAAACAGATGCATAAGGTATTTACCTTATCCAATTTGGTGCTATGTAAGATTACCACTAGCAACATAAGGGGCTATAAGAGTAGTTAAATTAATACAATAAAGATACATAATATGATACTGAAATGACAATAAAAAGGGTTAAATGAATCAAATGAAATAAATATAAGGGAAATTAGAACCTTATCCTTTGTGTTGCCATGTCAGAATGTCAGCACCATGGTGTATAGCACCATGCTAATCTGGTGGAGGAAGTTCCAGATGTTTATTCCAGTAGCAGTTTAGTTATCAGTACATGTATTTTATGGATGGTTGTATCTCCATGCACCCACTAACCTCAGTGTAGGAATTACCAAGACACACCCGCACACACACAAGGGTGCTGTATAGCCTCTGCTACACAAGGATCCTCTGGGTTTCTAACTATTGCTGAGCTCACCAGTGTGCTGTTTCTTGATAATAGTTGACTTTAACACACTTAATATTCTGTGACACTTATTTGATGTTTTAGAAAAAAGTGTTCATTTTGACGCACCGCAACAGACTCTAAATGCAAATGGGAGTGCACAGTCAATCAATAAAATGCGACAACACAAAACTCCAAGAAACTGCTGAACAGCCAATTGTCCAATTAATTTTGGTCCTTTAAAATAGCTGCACCTTGTATGTAAGATGTGCTTATCATCCCTGCATTGTTCACCCGATGTGGATGGCAGCAACCTCAAGGAAAGTTGGTGCATCATTCAGGCTTGTGTCAGATCTAGTGTGCTTGTGTGTGCAGGGGCACAATTACGAATAATGACAAAGTGATAATTGTATTTACCGGATGAGATGTATCCTTTTCATATGAACTGTATTAATTAAACATTCTCTCTCTCTCTCTCTCTCTCTTTCTCTCTAGGGCGTACTCCCTCGTTGACTCCAGTCAGGTGTCAACATTCCTCATCTCAATCCTTCTCATTGTGTATGGCAGCTTCAGGTGGGTTGGTTTACTACACCTGTTGTGCAAGTGTAACCATTAGCTTGATGTCTGGCTAGCATACCACGTTCTTCAGTTTTGCTTAGATTGATGATTATGATAAACCATTTTTAAAAATGTATTGAATACATTTTAGTATTGTAATTCTTTTTCAGCATTTCTACTCCACACGCAGTGTACTAACATGACAGAAAAAACTGCTTATGAGATGCTCACGTACTTCTCATTGTATAGTGCATTCGGAAAGTATTAACTGCGCTTTACTTTTTGGTATGTTAGTCTTATTCCAAAATGGATTGAAATCTTTTTTCCCTCTCAAAATTGTACACACAATACCTCATAAATTACCAAGTGAAAAAATTTGTTTTGAAATTTTTGCAAATGTATTAAATAAGAAAAAAAACAAATCACATGTATTCACAGCCTTTGGTCAATACTTTGTTGAAGCACCTTTGGCAGCAATTATCACCTCAAGCCTTTTTGAGTATGATGCTACAAGCTTGGCACACCTGCTTTTGGGAAGTTTCTCACATTCTTCTTGGCAGGACCTCTCAAGATCCATCAGGTTGGACGGGGAGCATCTGTGCACACCATTTTCAGATCTCTCCAGAGATGTTCAATAGGGTTCAAGTCTGGGCTCTGGCTGGGCCACTCGAGGACCTTCACAGAGTTGTCCCGAACCCACTCCTGTGTGCTTAGGGTCATTGTCTGATGAACCTTCTCCCCAGTCTGAGGTCCAGAGTGCTCTGGAGCAGGTTCTGATCAAGGATGTCTCTGTACATTGCTGCATTCATCTTTCCCTCGATCCTGACTAGTCTCCCAGTTCCTGTGGCATACTTCACTGTAGGGGTGGTATTGACCGGGTGATGAGGGGTGCCTGGTTTCCTCCAGACATGACGCTTGGCATTCAGGCCAAAGAGTTCAATCTTTGTTTAATCAGACCATATAATTTTGTTTATCATGGACTGGGAGTCCTTCAGGTGCTGTTTGGCAAACTCCCGGTGGGCTGTCATGTGCCTTTTTTACTGAGGAGTGGCTTCCGTCTGGCCACTCTACCATACAGGCGTAGGTGTAGAAAAATCTCAACGATGGAAACGGGATGTGCCTGAGCTCTATTTTGAGTGTCATGGCAAAGGCTGCGAATTCTTATGTACATTATATTTATTTTATTCTTAATTTTTAATACATTTCCAAAACTTTTATGCAAACTGTTTCACCTTGTCATTATGGGGTATTGTGTGTAGAATTTAGAGGAAAGAAACCTATTTTAATCAATTTTGGAATAAGGCTGTAACAAAATGTGTAAAGTAAAGCGCTGTGAATACATGCCGGGTGTAAATGTACATCTGTAGTCTGTGTGGGTCTATAAGCATCTTGTAGACCCACACAGACATGCACACTGATAAACCTCTATTAATTAGACCAGCTTTCCAAATTGGGAATAATGACGATATTGTGAGTTGGGAATGTTCCACACTCTTATCGACCGATCTTCCCGAACGTGAACATTGAGTCTGTGTTCACCGGTCTGCCCCGCCCTGCTGTCCCGGTGCAGATCATTAAACATGGACTGTGAGAACCAGGAGAAGGATAAGGACGGAAACCCCTCAACGCCGGGGTCCTTTAATAACGGCAACACAAACAACAGTGAGTGTTATTCATATGGTGAGGCCTTGCATATACACACTCTGACATAATAGATTTCAGTATTGATTTTTTGTTGGTGTGTGTGTGTGTAGCCGCTTGGATCAAGCCGGTTAATACACACCGCTTGCTAGCTCGCTACATAAGTGCTAGCTTGCTACATAACGTGCGTCTGCCCGTGTTGTCTTGCAGGTATTCAAACCATAGACTCCACACAGGCCCTGTTCCTGCCCATAGGAGCCTCTGTGTCTCTGCTAGTCATGTTCTTCTTCTTTGATTCAGTACAGGTGGTCTTCACCATCTGCACCGCAGGTATCGACCCCTCATGTGGTTAACCCTCGTGTGGTTCTCTGACCCCCTTGTGGGAGGTCAGATATAATAAGAATTATAAACATGCACATTTTACATACTACTGAAATGAATTACAGTTTAGACATGTACGTTAAACATTAGAACTATATTATAAAACACACACAAACAATAAGGTAATGGGGGGCTTAAGGAGGGAGACCTTACTAATGCGTGTTAATTGCTCTTGTAGTTGTTGGTTTTGAATGCTATGCTTTTGTTTCTACATCCCCAGTTCTTGCGACGATCGCATTTGCATTCCTCTTGTTGCCAATGTGCCAGTATCTGACCAGGCCCTGCTCCCCCCAGAACAAGTAAGCGGCCATCTTGCACCCCCCCCCCCCCACCCCCCCTTCCCCCATGCTACATTAATAATTTATATAATGAGTTGCTAGGTTAGACAAAACTGAATAGTAGACTATAGGGTGTTTCTCCATGTCAAGGATTCTTCATTGGTAGGATGAATCCTTCCTAGTCGGGTCCTTCAGAGGCTAGGCAAGGCTCCTTCCTAGCGTTCAGAGATCACAATGGAAAAGTCTAGACTAGAGTGTGAGAGATGTCTGATTTAAAAGAAACGTTGAATATTAACATTCCGTAGGCTATACTAATGGACTGTAGTGACCTTTGCCAAATATATTCTAGGTGTACATGGTCTGATGATGATGATTAGTGCTGGGACTATTAGTCGACGTAACCGGTTACGTAAATACGGCAATTTGCTAAATGTACAGTCGAAAATATACCTATAACTATGCTCAGATCTGAAAAATATTGCCGTTAATGGACTATGAGAGGCAGCAATGAGCTGCGAACACGCCCAGTAATCCAATGAAATATGTGGCATGGTGTGTTTGTTTACCTACCCTAATACATCCACTGATGTCTGTAGTAGATTAATTCGGTCCGGTTTATAGCCTGTGACGCGGTAAATACCAGGCAGGCGAGCAGCAGCTACCACTCTGCTAGATGCAGCGCGTGACATGCATTGGTACAAAGCGTCAACGAAAACATTGCGGGACACAGTGAAAGAGC
>JAODLL010054581.1:3031-14230 GCA_026546735.1 Forbesichthys agassizii
TCAATGAATATTACTTTACACTATTAATCAATCAGTATCCAACTATTCATCAATAAATATGACTATACACTATTAATCAATCAGTATCCAACTATTCATCAATTAATATTACTTTACACTATTAATCAATCAGTATCCAACTATTCATCAATGAATATTACTTTACACTATTCATCAATCAGTGCTTTGTGAGTGAGGAGAACGATAAATGCCAATAAAGTTGGCATTAATGCCGGCTACTTGGTCATATTCTCTATGAAAGCTGACATGTGGACTCACATTATAGAGGCAAAACAGCCATTATCCATGTTCTTAATGTACAGTACTAATGAAGTAGTGCTGCATTGCAGTGCTCGTACCAACACGCACATGAAGGGAGGAGGTAACGTTTGTGATGTTGTTTGTGCAAAGCCACCATTAGAGAAGTACAATCACAATGAATGTATTGTCAGATCATGTTTATTTCAAGTTAATGGATAATGGATGCAAACTAATAAATCGCAGACAGACTTAGAAGTAAGTGAAGACACCGGTGTACAGATTAAGTTAGGTATAGTGTGTGTGTAAAATGTACACAGGGAATGGCTGACTGCCATGTCAATGCATGTGTACGCACAGCACTGCTCTCTGTTAAGCTAACACCTCCTCCTCTTGAACCCCAGCTCATAGCGGCCTACTCCAGCCCTCTGCCCCCCCCTCCTCCCCCTGAACCGGCCGAGGTCTCCTACGATTCTGCATCCATGCGCCTCGACTTTAAGGACTCTGACATGAAAAGGCTTTCTATGGAGATAGAGAAGGAGAGGTGAGCTGGAAGCCAGACCCCCTCCCTTAGCATTTTATCATGTTGTTTTGTTTGTTTATAGAGGGATCTCAAGTCAAGTACATTTATTTATTAAGCACATTTAAAAACAACCAATGGTGAACCAAGTGCTGTACAGAGTTACGCAATAACAACAATAAAATACAACATACAATAAATTCAAAACACAAAGCCTGTATGCCAGATAGACTTGGAATTGGCGGCATCCTATAATTCTATAGAAAACCTTCGCCATTGACTTGACACATTGAACATTAACCAAGCTGCTGGTGGATGCTCTCGTTGTCTCGCTATCGTAGACGCTCACATAAATATTTGCCGAAAATATGTGGCCCACCTATAGTACTCAATATACTTTTGTTAAAATCTGGCTCTCTGAGTCCTGTGTGGGTTCCATTTATGAGATCTATGATGACCATCTTGGCAATACCACGTCTGGCCTATAAAATATATAGAGTGCCCTTAAATGATTCATGGCCTGATTAAAGTTACATTAAACGCTACTGAATGTGTGCACCCATGACACAAACTAATCCACATGTCGGCATGGTAAGCAGTAGTGATGCGCAGGCTGACCCGCTTATCAGAAAATATTGCGGGTGGGTCGGGTCAAAACGCTGCAAAGCAACGTTCCGACAAAGTAGGCATAATAAATATCTGCTGAAACATTGTGTGTAAGCGGGGATTCTTCGTTCCTCGCTCTCTCAAACACACACACACACACTATCGACCATGCACTAGCAGCGGCAGATCTTCTCATGCCCTGGCTGTCAATATTCTGCATTAGCCTTACCGAACTATGAAGTTGGTTAGGCCTACGTAAACGTTGTTTATTTATAAGCTATGCAAACGCGCTATGCAGTCATGTATTATTATGCTAGTGTAGCAGAGTATTGCTAACAGATAAACCAAAAATATAAATGGGCAATTAGCAAAGGCGTAGCCAACTGTGTCTTTGACATTCTGGCATAAGGACTAGAGGCTCTGCTCTGCAATATTGTCTTTGCCAATGTAGGCTATGTCCCTTGTAAATGTGCATTAAATTAGAAATCGGTATCTCTATCACCATTTCTATACAGGCACAATTTGGCGGTTTGCCGGTCGGGTCTGTTTCGGGTGGTTGATGAACGCATATTTGTCCGGTGGGTGCGGGCTGTGAAAAACGATGGCCCGCGCATCACTAGTAACCAGTGCAGGACTCCTCCTTTTACTCATTGGTCTTATCCTGCTCTCTACCCCTCCCCCGTGGCCCCCGTCCTGCAGGATGGAGTACATGGAGAAGAGCAAAAACCTGCAGGACCAGCTGAAGGAGCTTAAGTGTGAGATCGAGTCCCTGAAGCTAGAGGAGCAGCAGGCCAGCTTGTATGGCCTCCGCAGCGAAGCACGCAGCTACGCCGCCGAGACCCTCTACCTGCCCCACAGCAACGTGAGGGTGTCTGTCTGTCTGTGCACTAAAACACCATCTTTATCTTTATCTCAGCAGATCATACTAAACATAGCTAGATAATACAGTCGGTTCTCAATCTTCAAACCCCGTTTTTTAATTATTTTCCCAGCAAAGTAAAGTACCCCTGTCTCAGCCTATCATTTAAAAACATAATGCAAATATAGAATTTAATGAAGTACTGACTAGGGCTGTGCATTCAATCAAATTTTAATCGTGATTTCAATTTCGGCTCGTAACGATTACAATATAATCAACAATCTAATCGAGAAAAAAATGATTATTTTGCACATTACATTTGGCAAATAAAATCGTATTTTGTCTTGTGTTCTGAATGACGGGCACACGCACACTTTCAACGTGAAAAGTAGGACATTTCACAGTTCAAGGTGTTTTCACGGTTAATTTGTTTAACTGTTTTGTTTTTTTTAGGTAAAATAAATGCACCATCTTTCCAATAAAATCTTATTAAATAATTGTGATTTCAATATTGACCAAAAATAATAATGATTATTATCCTACACTTAAAAATGTAGACATTTACTGTTTTTCTCAGGGTTACTGTTATCAAATATTATGAAATGTAATTTTATCTCATACATCATCCTGATTTTTACATTGAATTACACATACCCCCAATTGAGAAATACTTGCATAATAAAATATACAGTGTATATGTTTATATTTATAATAATAATAATAACGAACACTTATATGACATTGCCTGAACATTTTAGTGTGTATAGTTATGTTTACTTACCTTTATTTAATGCTCTAGTTGGTTATTACATTGTCATGTCTTATTTATTATAGAAATTAAATTCATACACCTAGATTTGATCTTTACTATGATGCCTGCACGAGCAGAGCATACGAGCACTGTTGACTGGAGTATAAACCATGAATGATTAATTACTATATTCAGGCGAGGTGATTAATTAATATTAAAGATGTTAGTGATGTCAGTGTAGCTGTAAATTCCCATCATTGTAATACCAGTACTACCATATTGGCCTATAAAAAGGCACATCTTCTGTGATTTTTGGTAAGGTTTATAAGAGAGTATACCTCAAATTATTCAGGGGTTTGTACATCTAAAAAGATTGTATTCCTTTCTGTAAACTATGAGTGCTCACAATATACTGTTGTTCCTTTCTGTTTGCAGCGAAACTCTGCATACATGTCTCAGATGGCCTTCTTTGAAGAAGTGTGACCTACGTCCCAGAAAGATCCAGATTTTACATCAAGAGCCGCTTGTTTTGGATTTCACCTGTCTGAATTGCATACGCAAATATTTATTGCCTTGAGAAGACATCATATCCCACCTGCACAACATGAACCACTTATGTTGGGCTCCTGCATAGCTGTTGCGACTGCTCATATCGCCCATACCTGAATCCACACATTTGTTTGCTATGCATATAAACACTACTTCAGTACATGGTGCATGAAAGTTGAGGTGGGAATGAGTTTCGGTTTGAATGAAGCGTCGACTTTGCATTTTAAGGGTTATTGGTGAGCTTTTTAGATATGCCACTGAATCCTAACTAGCATTACTTTTGAGGTCCTATCTGTTCCGTGGGACAAAGATTGATGTCTTCAACTACATCTTAAGTGAGACTTATCCAAAATGCTTTGGTTATATACAGTATGTTTCAGTATGTCTTTTTTATTACTTCTAACATCAAGTATATCTGTTGAATATAGTATCTAAATCAGCCTTACATTTTAAAAAGGACATGCAAATCAAAATTTGAGGAAAAACAAATGGATATCACCTATCTAGGTGTTGTACTTCATGGTAAAGTCCATGATGTAGCATCATGTTTTTGTCGCTGTTGGTTGGACCTATGACTGAAAAAATACACGTGCCTGTGTCATTTCTATAGCTCCTAAATGCTTTATATAAATGCAAATGAAAGCTCTGCCATTTCATTTGTTTTTTCTTTTTACTTTGACCATATACTGTTGATGTGCCTTAATTTTGTGTTATGAGGGTTGTCTGTGTTTTTATTTTTTAATAGTTATTATTTTATTTGAAATATATTTACTGTATGTCTGTGCCCATGTGCCTTAGAGTGCAGTGGAAGTTCCATTCTGGGGCAGAATCATGCCCTGGCTGTCTCAGAGAAGGAGTGGTCATATTGACACGTGTCCTAGTTTTCCACGTCGTGCTTCTCAGGATTTATATTTGAGGTAATCATAGTATTACTTTATTGCATTACCTGTAGCAATTTTCAATGTGGTAGTAGTTACTATAATGAATAAAATAAAGTTTGTCATTTGTTGAAACCAGAACAACTAAGGCTGCTCGTCTCTCCTCCCACATTTGTTTCCAAACTAGATTGGACAGACATTTTGGATTATTGGGGTGTTTTTTTTTTTTTTTAAATGGAAGTTACATTTGTTAATGTTAGAAGTTAACTGTGTACTTTCTGCCCTCCACTGACCTTTTTAAAAGGAGAAAGATGTCATGTTGAGGTTATATGCCAACACTTGTTATGGTTTTAAACTGAACTAGATATTTGATTAACTTAGCTAAAAACTTTTTTTTTGTTGAGCTGTTAGACTTGTAAGGTTAACTTGGTCTCAACCGTACATGATGGCAGGTTAAATTGTCAAATGGTCTTTGTTTTATCTTAAATATAATAAATATAATCCACTTTTTGCCAAATTTACCAAACATCTCCTTGCTAGTGGGCAGCTAGTGAGCAGCTGCATACAAGCGGCTCAATCTTTGAGGGCTGGAAAGAATTAGCACGTTGTTACAACACAGCCCTGGCTCCTTTAAATAGGAACATCTAGTGGTGCAGACCGCACCACTCAACAACAGCCTTTGCAATGTGTTTCCAGTGGGGCAGAGCTTCTGAGGGGCCCTATGGCATTGACCGGAGAGGTTTTGATCTCCAGAATTACTTACTTTACCTTTAAACTTAAACTGTGGATATCTAATTTCCAAATACTTGTCAAGCCTCCTGTATGATGATGTTCTGACCTCTAATCTCCTTGGTGATCTGTGGTTTTCTTGCTGTTTATGGCTGTTTCCCAGTTAAAATAAAGCAGTGTTACAGTTTTTCTCAGTCGCTTTGGTACATTTTTCGATTCAATCTTAACAGTTGCAAACCAGCGTGTACATTTCTCAAAACAATTCGTACAAACAGCAAAACAAAATGTATTTCCGTCAAAAGCTCGTAACTTGCACAAAATCCTTAGTCTATCTGTCAATAGCACATTTTTACTTCAATGAACATGTCATTGCCATCAGAATGTCAAGTCCTTGTGTCATTGGTGACAAACATGTTGCTCAGTTTTGTCAAAATGCTTAGTCTTTTCAATATAAAACTATATTCTTTTGCTATTGTCTGATGTACACTATAGCTACATTATTGATGACAATTACAATATTGAAAATGTTCTGTACTTTTGGTCTGTCAACAAATTATAATGTCATTGTGATTCAGAAAGAAAACAAAATGAATTCATAGCACAAAATCAAAGTTGTTATCGCTTTGGTACATTTTTCGACTCAGTTTTACTCTAACAACGTTTTACTCTTGCAAGCCAGTTTACAGTATTACAGTAATTTCTCAAAACTATTCATACGTACATACAACATAACACAATGTATTACAGTACTGTATCTGCAAAAGCATGTAACTAAACAAACGTCCTTAGTCTATCCCTCAAGAGAAAATGTGTACATCGATGAACATGTCATTGCCATAAGAATGACAAGTACTTGATTTATTGTCCACCAACAAGCTAGTCAAAATGTATGAATGTTCTCAATATAACAGTGTACTGTGAATTTTCTAATGTAAACTATAGGCTAACAATGATCTAAAATGCACAAGGCTGATATATATATGTATATGTATGTGTGTATATATGTATGTATATATATGTATGTATATGTATGTGTATATGTATATATATATGTATGTATGTGTATTTGATATGTATGTATACGTATGTATGTATATGTGTATATATATGTATGTATGTAGTAGCCATAGTGTACATATATATCTATATGTATATGCAGCCTTACAATACAGTATACATTATACTGTATACATTTCAACAACATAATGTAGTGTAAGATTGAGTGTATTGTAAGAGTAGACAGAATTCACATATGTACACATATGTATGTATGTACAGTATGTGTGTATATATATATATATATATATATATGTATGTGTATATATATATGTATATATATATATGTATGTATATATGTATTATGTGTATATATTAGTAGGCAGGCTGTGGTATTGGGGGGGACATTCTAGCTGCTGCAGGATGGAATTTGTGTTAAAATGGAATAGACTTAATAGAGAATGTAAGATACATTTAGATTACTAGTACAAAACAATAGATTACTACTAGAGACAATAGTCCATCTCAGATACCTATCATGCAGCACCTCGTGAAGATTAGAAACATGCAGTCATAGGTTGGCCATTCAATATAGTCAAGTCACGTAATTAGCAAACACAAAGATACTATAGAATGCTGAGATGCTCGCAATTCTATTGAGGTCCATTTTAATAATGCAATTTCCAGCATTTTGGAATATCTTGGAATTTTGGAAACCTTTTGCCCAGACAGTATTTTTGATGTGATGTCAATGAATAGAAGGAATATGGTAAAGTTAATTGTTGAACTGATATGATTGTTATGGATAACAGTTGGCACTATAAATCCAAGAAAATATAATTTTCAAAGAGCTTTGATTAACCTCTCTGATTATAGTAAGAAGAATACCAATAATACATAGTGGAAATGTAAAAATATAAAACTTTAAATTGATGGTGTTCATTCATGGAAGTCACAGAAATTGTTTCTTGTCAGGGAAAGCACCATGTCATTTCCCCATCCAAGGAACAGAACAGATTCTGTGCTGGGGAACTGGATATCTGCAGATTATATGCAGCGGAGAAAAGACAGGATGACGTGAGGAGAGTGACAATAATCCCAGGTTTGAACGAGATAACATTCCTTCAAACAAAGGCTTCTCTGTTGATGAGACCCAACAGGTCAAATAGACAGAGAAATGTGCTTGAGCTCAGATTTCTCAATTAAAATATGCACCACTTGCCTAAAGGTTACAAGCAATGGAATTATATTTGTATATATATTATGTATTTGTTGTTGCTGTTGGTAATTATTGGGAAGTAACAGCTAAATAAAAGTGATACTGAATTGTACTGTTGTTGAATTTCATTCAAGTTTTAATTCAAAACATAAATACTTAACACTACAATATAATTCAGTAATTAAGAATACAGTGCTTATTTGTAGTATGAAATGTGTTTCTGAGAAACGATGTAAAAGTTATGGCTTGTAATGGCAATGTAAGTCGAAAATGTTGTTCTTCTGATCCACAAACAATGCGATTGTTTTTTTAGGGAACATCATCATGAGGACTCATTTATTGAGGTGAAGAAGGTCAGTCACTCAGGGAGTAAAGCTGCTGTAGATAGAATGTAAGAGGTGGCAACGAGGGGGCAAAAACTAATCTAAGAGCATAGCACAAACACCCCTTTCTCACCTGCTCACTACCACTGAAGCCTGTCTGTCTGTGAGACAGACCCTGCGTTCAGGATGGTGGAACGTTTGTGAACGTGAACGACAGCGGACTGAACAGCAGGTTACAAAACGGAGGTTTGTGCTGTCCTTATAGGCTGTGGGTTGAACAAAGCTCACTAGCTTTACTGCATTATATTGTGTTTCAGCAGTACAGATGCACACCACTTGTCGGTGCATAGCGCGCTGCTCCAAATGAAGGATATGTCTAATAGTTGTCAACATATTCAATTTCAGAATTTCATATCAGAATGAGACTGCATAATGACTTATACTCACATCCTGTACTTTTAAAACACCCAGGGAGGCTAAATATTCGGCTACACTTCCTTCACGTCACTGACACTCGCCACATCCTTTAAACGGAGTCAAAACAGCTTTGAAAGTAGTTCAAGAATGTTTTGAATGTTTTCGAGGAAACGGGTCGTTCAGTGAAAAGGTTAATCAAACGTTCAGAACGTTTAGTCCACTGTGAAATACCATTAAGCAGGCATTCACATGATTGACAGGGCAGGTATATTCACTGGACCAATCAGGAAAAATATGTCTTGATTGATCAGAATTATTTCAGTAGCTTTATGGAGAAACATCATACTGAGCAGTTATGAATTAACTATCATATATGGTGCTTGTTCATGTATTGGCAAATATTAAGTTTTTTAATATATGTAGGACACACATTAAGTAATAATTTTCAGTTTTTATTGGTCAACCAGTACATCATTTTAAATACAGAAACTTCATTCAGAATCTTTATACGTTTAAAACTAGCATTAATAAAAGAAAACAATCAGTTTATTCAATACATCACACATATTGTAATAGTGTGTTCTTTCAGGATTTAAAAGCTGAAATGGTTTTATGGGGCAGATGGAATCAGTAAAACGGTATACAGCGGGGTCCCAGATCGAGAATTAAACAAATTGTTTCATCAAAATCTCTGACAAGTTATGATGCTTATGTATTAGAGGTTAGCACAGTAGGTGTCTATATGCAATATGTTTAAAAGTTACTAGCCACAATAAACACCATGTCCAATCTTAATAAACCGTAAGCACATTAAAGATACACCTGCACGTTATTATGGGTAATGTAATTTATATTAGACCCTACCGCAAATGTACAACTTGTGTGCACTCGGCACCTAGCCTTGCTCCGCCCGACTATGCTCTGTTCAATGTATTTAGCTTAGATCACAGTCTGGAAACCCTATTCGCATTAGTGCTCACAGAGCCACCCTGCTGGCGGCCTAATCAGCGTGGGTTAGTGAGATGACGAGTCAAGCATGTTTCGAAATAGTGGTAGAACTAGATGAGGCGATCGAAACAATTGTAGCAACGCCGATTGGTTCAGCGCTGTCCAATATGCCAAGTAGGAGGAAACGACTGCGAACACTTCCCCAATGGAGCGTGGACTCTGGTTACCCAAGGCTACTCAGCACCTGCCCTGAACCACCACTAGGGGTAGTCATGAGTTGTGCTACAGTAACCAAAAATCGTCTTAAAATATAATAGCATGATCCCTCAGCCAGTTGGAAAAAACAAACATTGTTCGCCATTGAGACAGTTCGGGACAAATATTAATAACATGGTTTGTGACAGCTGCATGATTATAATGTTTTTATTACACTAAACACATGGATGTATTTATATTGTATGTATAACTGCATAACTGTTACTAAAACTACAAGGAAATCAAAGTATAAGAGTACGGTCATGAAACATGATTGTGGGAAAAAAAACAACATTCAGAAGTTGAGTTAAAAAAAGGGAAGATGCTATACATTCCAGTAGGTGTGACATTTAGAAATTATTAAGATATACATTTTTTTTAGAACAAAAATGCTTAATTTACTAATATTTTGCTTTAAAATTATTGGTGTATTTAGACTAATTCACCCCCATATTTGTGTTTCCCCCAGAAGTAATTGTGATTATCTCTGATTTGTGCTGTTATTAATGGGTGTAATAATATTAAATAATAATAATAAATCTGTGGAATGCCAATATAGACTAATAACACTGCTCAACAATATGTCAAGCACTGTTCTCTGTGTGTGTGTGTGTGTGTGTGTGTGTGTGCGTGCATTTTTATAAAAGACCTAGAAACCAAAGGTGTTTTCTCCACTATAAGCGACGTAGAGGAATCCATCTTCATCTTTCTCCTTGTCATACAGTTGGCCCATTGTCAGACTGGATCAGATCAGAGAGGAGATGGTCAGAGATTACATATAAAATAAACACACATTTTACATACTTTTTGCATAATAGATTACAATGTAGGTGTGTGTGTGTGTGTGTGTAAGCACTAGCAGCAACTGAAATTAACCAATACACTAAAACTGTTGAAAAAATGAAAACAACTTTTTTCTAAAGACATGGTGGAGTAATAATTGGGTCCTGAGCAGAGACTGCCATCACACTCCCTTTGTGTTTTAATCCGAGCTCTTCTGTTCCTTGTTTCCATAGCTGGGCGGCCACGCCTGCATGTTAATGTGTTTTGTAGTCCACTGGTTGCTTTTAAATGTGCTTTATACATTAACTGATTTGACAGAGCAATATGTTCTGGTCTGATGTGCTGGAGCTCTTGTATGACATCGTGGCAGAAAGTCAAACAGATCCACTTAAATGCTTCAATGATGCACATTTCATTCATCAATGAAATCAAGGAACAATACAATGAGAACAGTTATACAGTACTTAATCGCATCCACGAACAACTGAACATTTATTCAGAGATCTGTGCTTTCCATTTGTAGTTCCTGAACAGAAACCTAATGGATATATTTAGTGTGTTTGACTGCTGTCTAGAGTTAGGTCTGGTTCATAATCTATACGGTTGCGAACGCATCGAGCTACGCAAGGGTTTGCGATCGCGTCTGCATAGCTTGCGTAGACTATGAACCAGGCCTTAGCCTACAGTAATACCTGGAACACAGCATAAGACTTGCTGGGGCATCTTACTAAATGAACACTAAATATACCTACAACAAAGACTAGACTATAAACCAGGCCTTAGCCTAATACCTGGAACACAGCATAAGACTTGCTGGGGCATCTTACTAAATGAACACTAAATATACCTACAACAAAGACTAGACTATAAACCAGGCCTTAGCCTAATACCTGGAACACAGCATAAGACTTGCTGGGGCATCTTACTAAATTAACACTAAATATACCTACAACAAAGACTAGACTATAAACCAGGCCTTAGCCTAATACCCGGAACACAGCATAAGACTTGCTGGGGCATCTTACTAAATAAACACTAAATATACCTACAACAAAGACTAGACTATAAACCAGGCCTTAGCCTAATACCCGGAACACAGCATAAGACT
>JAODLL010054592.1:3071-18789 GCA_026546735.1 Forbesichthys agassizii
CCAGTGAGAGCTGCCATTGGCCCCGTGTGATTACAGGCATCCAACAGAGGGCCAATCATCATGGAGCGGAGGGGCGGGGCGGGGGAGGGGCGTGATCTCCAGTTTTCAAGCTGAGACCTTCTGAAGTGTTTAGGTGCCTTACTAATGGAGAGCCACTCCTGTTATGTGTCCTCTGCCTCCTAGCAACTGTCTCCATGTGTCACTACAGGTCGGTGTGAGTCTAAAGGAGCGCTGACAGGCAGCAACGCAGGAATTACCAGCATCGAGTTTGACAGCTCTGTAAGTGTGTGTGTGCGTGCGGGGTACTGTGCTGACTCAATCCAGTTTTACCGATACAGATGCCGGCACTTTGGGTATCGGCCAATACAGAGTACCAATCCGATTCCAGTATTAAATTAAGTTTTAAGTTAATTTGGAAAGTAAATGACAGCCAATCTCTATTATAGGACTTGGATGCATTTTATAAACCTGCTGCTGATGGTGTGGCCTGGGAAGATTAGACATGGCTGATGCTTGACAGTAGGACCTACGTGTGTAATTTAATTTGATCAGCCCCATGGATCGGTTACAACTGTTTAATTGTCGCCGATCCAGCTATTTAAGTCAGTATCGGACCAATTTCCAATCTCAGTATTGTATCGGTGCCATCCCTAGCTCCAGGTAGTATGTGCGTGCGAGCTTTGCGTACTGTGTGCATATGGGAAATTGGGGCAGCAAATAAACGGGTTCCTGTTTATACATGCTGTATAACATGACACATGACCCATGCAGGAGCAGCCCCTGTATAATGCAGGACTGTGCAGCATGTGTGTGGAGAGCTTATGTGTGTGTGTGGTCTCATTAACCCCTCCAGGGCTCCTTCCTCCTGGCTGCCTCCAACGACTTCGCCAGTCGCATCTGGACCGTGGACGACTTCCGGCTAAGGGTGGGTCCCCCGTAGTGTAACCATGGTAACCATGTCAGTGATGTGATGAAAGGGGTCTGAGTTCCCCCCGTAAAGTAACCGTGGTCACTGGTCAGTGATGTGATGTAAAAGGTCTGAGGCCCTGCCCCTGACGGCGGCCATCTTGGCTGCCCAGCTGGCCCCCTCCTACCCAGCATGATCTAGTGGTGCGTGCCTGGCCCCGGGGCTGCTGACAGCACCGCAGGATGTGATGTCATCAGCGCTCCCAGCCCGAGACCCCCCTTCCTGTGGGACTGTGACCTCACATCCAACATAACCAATGAGAGGGCAGCCAGTGATCTGAGCTACTACTGAGACCAGATGTTGACAAGATGTTCTCATGCCAGGAGGGCAGCCAGAGCAGACTTCATTCTCCAGAACGCTTGCTAGCTTTGAGCCCAAATCAAAACATCTCTCCGCAGCACCGCCTCACATTGAAACTCATTGTGAAGCAAAGTGTAGCACGACGGCTTGGTTGTTGTGAGCAGTGTTTGCCACAGAACAGTAAGCTAGCGGAATGTGAGGAGATATTTGGTGAATCTTAGAGTTAGCTTACAATTAGCTTGCGATAGCAGACTACACCTTTAATCGTCACTTTACTGATTTTGAACCTCTATATTGCTTATTAGAATGTTATGGATGTTTTATTTTTATAATGAACTACTGTGTGTGTGTGTGTGTGTGTGATCAGCACACGTTAACAGGCCACAGTGGGAAAGTCCTCTCTGCTCGCTTCCTATTGGACAACAGCCGCATCGTGTCTGGCAGCTACGACCGCACGCTGAAGCTCTGGGACCTCCGCAGCAAAGTCTGTAGGTTCTCCTTTGTGGCCTCCTTTAGGTCCTCCTTTGGGCCCTTCCTTCTGCTGGGCATGCAGCCTGTCCACCTCAGTGTCATCCGGCTGTCAATCAAGCTCTGACCTGGGTGGTGCACTGCACACCCAGGCCACACGATGGCACTGTGATGTCACAATGAGGGGCGTTTACAGACGCAATAGTCTCGCAGAGCCAGCCTTTACATGGTCTGTGACACAGCGCTGGCTAACTGCGTCAGTACCCGCCTACTTGACAAGCAAGGTATTTTGATTGACATGCAGGGTGACAGGTCGGTCGTTAAACTTGCAATGAGGGAAACTTAACAACAGACGTTAGCTTACAGGGACCTATGCATCAGACGTTAGCTTACAGGGGCCTATGCATCAGACGTTAGCTTACAGGGACCTATCCATCAGACGTTAGCTTACAGGGGCCTATCCATCAGACGTTAGCTTACAGGGGCCTATCCATCAGACGTTAGCTTACAGGGACCTATCCATCAGACGTTAGCTTACAGGGGCCTATCCATCAGACGTTAGCTTACAGGGGCCTATGCATCAGACGTTAGCTTACAGGGGCCTATGCATCAGACGTTAGCTGACAGGGGCCTATGCATCAGACGTTAGCTTACAGGGGCCTATGCATCAAACGTTAGCTTACAGGGGCGTATGCATCAGACGTTAGCTTACAGGGACCTATGCATCAGACGTTAGCTTACAGGGACCTATGCATCAGACGTTGGCTTACGGGGGCGTATGCATCAGACGTTGGCTTACGGGGGGCGTAAGACGCGCTGATGAATGGAAGAGGCTGAGACTACAGACGCAATAGCTTTGTTTTCCCTCACCTAACTGTTGGCATGTGTACTGTCTTAAGGTAGCCATAGCAACGTATTGCAGGTAACCAAAGTCACGTCTACCCTGTCTTGGCAGGCATGAAGACGGTTTTTGCTGGCTCCAGCTGTAACGACATTGTGTGCACAGAGCAGTGCGTGATGAGCGGCCATTTTGACAAGAAGGTTCGATTCTGGGACATCAGGTGAGAGTGTTAAACGCTAGCAGCAGCTGTGAGACTGGTGCAGGGCCCCATGGAAGCAGTTGTTCAGCCTGTTGCTATGTGCGCGCTAGGGCGGAGTCCATCGTCATGGAGATAGAGTTGCAGGGCCGTGTGACGTCACTGGACCTGAACCACGACCGCAGTGAGCTGCTCACCTGCTCCCGGGATGACCTGCTCAAGGTCATCGACCTGCGCACCAACGCCGTCAGACACACCTTCAGGTCGTCACGGTTACCCCTTCCCAGGCCAAGTACTGCTAGCGAAGCAGTAGTAGCATTTTAGCATAATGTTGACACTAGCCAGCCTTATAAGTTAGCATGCTAACGTAGCGGTGAAGCTAGCAGCCTAAATAGAGTTGCATGCTAACGTAGTGGTGAAGCTAGCAGCCTTAATAGAAGTCAAAGTTTTTCTTACTGGGTTATGTTGTCCCTGCAGTGCCCAGGGCTTCAAATGTGGAGCAGACTGGACCAGAGTGACCTTCAGGTGGGTAGACTCTGCACGGCGCTGTGCAGAACTAACGTAGTTCTGCGTGCCCTACCTTGTTATCAGTGCGTCTCGTCACGCAGCAGCTTCATGCATGTTGTCATGTTTGTGTGTTGCAGCCCTGATGGGAGCTATGTAGCGGCAGGCTCTGCAGACGGAGCGCTGTACGTGTGGACCGTGCTGACCGGCAAGGTGGAGCGCACTCTGGACAAGACCCACAGGTGAGACAGTGCCTCCTGCTGGCAGATACTAGTGTGGTGGGAGGTCACGTGACCTCCGCGTTGCCCCGGAGACGCAACACTGTACAACAGTAGTGAAATATCAACTAGCACGATAAGCGGAAACTGTACATGGCACGATAAACGAGTGATAAACAGAGTAACAACTGCGTACACAACATGAAACTAGTGTCTCACGTCAGTCTGTCTGTCCCCCCCAGCTCGTCCATCAACGCGGTGGCCTGGGCCCCGTCAGGAGCCCATGTGGTCAGCGTGGAGAAGGGTGGGCGGGCCGTCCTCTGGTCCGACATGTGATTGCCCCCCCCCCCCCCCTCCTGGTCACACAGAAGACGAAGGGGCCTCTGTGTTCCTCGTTGCCACGGATACGGAATGCGCGGGAGCTGCCTTGGCCGTTGTTTGTGGGACGCCCGCCCGCCCGCCCCAGAACGGGCTGCCGGACCGAGTCACCATGACGCCTCAGGAGCACGGACGGTTTTATTGCTTTTAAAGGAGCAGGTCGTTGAGGGATCGTCTGTTTATTGAGCCAAGTCAGCAGCTACGTATAACCCCCCCTCCCCCCGGTGGATCACAATCAGATCCATGGCAAGGAATTATAAACATGAGCAACTCTATTCTAAATCATATACTTCTCTATTATTGAAGTGATACTTTCTGTAATACGGGTCAAGGGTGTCGTGCTGGTAATGGCCTGCCATCTTTACTTATGGTGGTCATGTGATCAACAGCCATGAGCACTGAAGTACCATTGGCTGCAGTTCCCCTACTGGCCAGCAGATGGAGGTGTCCAACACACAGCAAGAATTAGAGATTTTTTTCCTCTCCTCCCAGAAGGTTAAATGGAGTTCTGCACCTGCTGCTCCTAGTTCTGTCTGCCGTTTGTGAGCAGAACCAACCAGAATAACCAAGTCCAACCAGTCATATTGGAGATGTGACCCTGTGCCACGTGTACACTAAAGTCATGTTATGTTGGCAGTGTGCCATCTTTGTCCAGCGAGACCTACAGTATTGGGAAGCAGGTAGGGGTTAAAAGTCTTGCTCAGGAATACTTGCAGGTTGCTTGGGCCTGTTAAGGATCACAAACTGGCAATGGAACACCCAGACGTGTAGTCCAGCCTTCATTAGTGCTGACATATGTAGTGCTAACTTGTATAGATGTTAACATTTATAGGTGCTAACATCTTGTCTAGTTAGCACTATAGATGCTAACATCGAAGCCTTCCTGCATTAGCGATAACATTACAGGCTTCACACAGATGAGGTTTGGCTCTTAGTTCAGTTATCTGTTATCATGAGCATCACAAAGCTAAACTAAACTGTTTTAATAGGATTTCGCTCCCAAACGGTATAACATTGATGTCTGAAGTGACATGAATCTAACTGCTAGCTTCACGTCCTCAAGGTGTGATTTGTTTTTTTTAATGTTGCCATTAATATTAATTGTAAATATGTTGCTGCCACTGGTGAGGTCATGTGACCCTGACAGATGCATGAAAGCAAGTTTCTAATTTAGCTAGCTCCAATGCTAACCTAGTGTTCTAGCTGCACAATTCTTTGATTACTGCTTTTTATTTTGACTATTCAGATGTCGTTTGTAAATCAGAAATGGTTTTAACTCAATTTATAATATGACAGACATTCAGTTTGGGAGCCACATTGCTCCTACAGGTGAGGCTGTCGTGACATCACTTCCTGTCCACAACTGTTTGCCCCGCCCCTCCAGTGGCAGTTGTACAGTTGTAATGTAAATGTGTAGCTGTATAAACACTATGGAACCACGCCTGTGTCTGCCTCTCCTTCTGACAAAGCAGAAGTACTGATTAAAAGTAGAATGTTGCCAGAAAAATACGCTGGGTAAAGTACCGATACCTTAAAATGTAACTGCACCCTAAAATGTGTTTTTTGAGCTGTAAATAAGTTAATATGATCTGTGATGAGAGACAATTCTCAACATCAATGCAGGTGTTGCGTTGGCTGATGTCACTACAGGACCTGGCTGGTTTTCAGCTGTGCTCTCCTCATCAAATGTCAATGTTGGTCCCCCTCACTCAGCTCCTTGATGCATGTTAGAGGCTGTAGTCAGGCTCCGAGCTGGGGTGCATTTACACTTCAAATAAAGTATCAAAGTAGTGCATGCATGCATACACACACCAGTCATGGACAGCACACGCTCCACCTGGTGAAGGAACACGTGTACAGCAATTAATGTGTAGCTAGTTAACAGCTCATACAGCGGTGAGCACACAACATAGTGGTCGGGGTTGAATGTGCATACATTACACACCGTACATTACTCGTTACATTACTAACCAGTGAATGCAGTATTAATGCATCATTAATGTCACCAAGGTGCTTAAATTTCCTAAAGCTGATGCTAACAATGAATTATGAAATAGACTTTACAAGACTTTATAGCACATTAAACCGCACAGCAGTGTGTTTGTGTGTCCATGATGCATGAAGTGGCGTCTCAATCACTCACTGGTCGTTACGGTCCACACAGGAACCCTAAGATGTCGTTGAATTAAGGTAGGTGTGTGAGATAAGATTAGAGCAGAAGAGGTTGCTGAGCTCAGCACATAAACTGCTGAGTGTGTCCCTGAGGAATTTGTTGTGACACGCACGCAGTGGTGAATACACGATATGTACTGTGCGTTTATGCTATGAACATAGGACTGACTAGTGGATGTGGTCAGTAATTTACAGTTGTCTAGGTAGTCCATTATATTAGGGTTAGGGTTAGCAAAATACATCATACAAGATCCAGATAAGGTCAGAAGGGTGTTACTACTAGTTAATATGTAGGTTAGGGTGTAGGACATAATGTTATTACTAGTTAATAGGTAGGTTAGGGTGTAGGACAGTATGGTATTACTAATTAATATGTAGGTTAGGGTGTAGGACAGTATGTTATTACTAGTTAATATGTAGTTTAGGGTGTAGGACAGTATGTTATTACTAGTTAATATGTAGGTTAGGGTGTAGGACAGTATGTTATTAATAGTTAATATGTAGTTTAGGGTGTAGGACAATATGTTATTACTAGTTAATATGTAGGTTATGGTGTAGGACAAAATGCAATGATTAGTATAGGTTTAGGCTGTTTGAACGATGCATGATGGATATACATATATATATATATATATATATATATATATATATATATATATGTACAGACTTACTAATATACAGTACTGTTACCATAGCACCAGGCACCAGTGTGTAGCTCCCATCTTACAAACATGTCACATGCTTGCTGAGTAGGGTGGGGGGATTATCATGCTGAAAGCCTCTGTGTGTGTGTGTGTGTGTGTTTGTGTATGTGTGTGTACTCATGTTTATAATACACAATGTGTTTACCCCTCTGGACAGTGGGACTGGAGTATGAACAGTCACATGTAAAAGTGCTGATGTCAGTGGCCAGGACACCATGAATACTTCTTTGAGCGCTGCATAGCCAATGAACTAATATGTTAATACATGCATTATTATTGTGAAAATTCATGATAAATTGCTTTTCTAGTGGGATAAACGAAATACTGACTACATGTTGCCAGGATTCTTTACGTAGAACAATGCTTTTTTAATCCACTTTGAAAGATCTTGACCGTCCAGTCTGAAGTTGTTTCATTCATAGTCATTTCTGTGGAGGAGGATTACAAAATTGCATGTCAGCACAAAGACACTGTAATGAATACTGTGCCTTTAACCTTATTAAAGGTGTAGAGGTATGTTGGTTTCCAGAACACAAAAGTGTGCGCATGCATGTGTGGTTTGTCAAATCCTAGCTGAAACTGAAAGCTGATTTGCATCCAAACAATATGGCATTAGCTACAGCGTTATGAGCTCTGAGAAAGTAGTTCCTCTTAAACAAGCTAAGATGCCAATTATACTGGGATGTTTGAAAATACATAAATCATATAACGACAGCGACAACAGATTTTCCCTAAAATACATGAATGTATTTCAGATCATGCACGTGCACCACCAGATGAACAGACACATAAGAGCCCCACGCTAATGTTGACACTAAGTCTACTGTACTATACTTTCAGCATCATTTGTGAATGTGTCCTTTTAAACTGACAAATGTCATTCCGCTAGTGAGTTATAGCAACAAGTGTCTTTTTTGTTACAATGCATCCAAATGTTTGGTGGGTGTGGGCGTGTGTGTGCACGTGCGTGCGTGCACGTGCACAACACTTAGCAAAGCGGCCAAGCGGCCAAGTCTCCACATACTCTTTCCATGAAGAAAGATGTTACTTCATCATTTCTCAGCCTTGTGGTTCTGAGCATTTGTGTTACTGTATAATTCGCGTGTGTGCTTATTCATTCCCTTGTATACATGAGCATTGCAGAACTCTCTTCAATTTAAGAGACACCTGCTCGCTGCATGCTGTCAATCACCATCATTCACCGTCACATTGTGGTCACCTATCTCAATTGGTATCTCAATATCTTAATATGGACAATATCAGCAACTGTTATGAGAGAATAGTGAATGTAAACCATATATAAGCATCACTTGGACAAAAGAAACAGCAAGAAGCAGCAAGCTCAAGGCAAAGTACATGATTATAAATACATAATAAAAGGTAAAAATATATACATTTGAAACAGAAAAGTAAAACATGTGGATTTCTGTAATATAATGAAAACCTAATGCACATGTTATTGCATGGCTTTGATAATGTAGAACTGTTTCATTTGGTTTGCTGTCTTGAATGTGAGATGTTTCATTGGATGTCTGGATGAATTAGCTCCTCATTTGAATAGTTCTTTGTAAAAATGCTTAACTTTACAGCCATGACATTTTCTCCGCTGTCTTTGTTGATTCAGTACCAGCAGACACGTCACATTTGACTTAACAAGGGTGCTGTCCCACACCCTGATTCTCTCTCATACGCCAGTTTACAATTGTCATATCCAACTCTCTCTCTCTCTCTCTCTCTCTCTCTCTTTCTCTCCCTCTCTGTCTCTCAATCTCCCCCCCCCCTTCCTCTCCCCCTCTCTCTCTCACTCACTCTCTCTCCCCCTCTTCCTCTCCCTCTCTCATTCTCTCTCTCGCTATCTCTTTTTCTATCTAAAATACAAATTAGAACTGGAATTCTGTTTTACTCAATATCACATCTGGATTCATTTATGTCACATTTAACTTCATGCTAGTATAAGTGGCAGATAAAGCAAAGTGAGAGTACAATAAGGATAACAGGTGGATATCAAGTAAAAGTCACATTTGTACATAATAATAATAATAATAATACATTTTATTTGGGATGCCTTTCTAAATATTTAAAGAGATCTCAGATTGCAAAGATATTAAACAGTTGGCTGAATTATACATACTATACATTTGATCTAAGAAATATATGCAAAATAAATAAAATAAAATAAAAGTCGGGTGGGTGAAATATACATACTATAGTAATAAACATTTAATCTGAGAAATACATACAAAAACAGTGAATAAGTCCCCCCAACAGTATATAATTCCCCATATATCAAAGCCTAACCCACAGGTCTGTGCACTATTTGAACATGGTATGCAGTATGTATCTGTGTGTATTCAGGTTTGTACAGATTGCATTTCAGATGCATGTGTGCCCATGTGCTCTTTTATGACGTAAGGATCTAGCTGAGCAATGCTTTCACAACAGTGACGCACACATGTAAGACACACACACACACACACACACACACACACGTGTGCGCAGCATTAGTGACGCACCATGGAGCTATCCAGTGGAAACCTCTTTAGAAGGTATTAGCGTTCAAACATGTGAATACACACAGGTTGGCCCATGGTAATGTGTGTGTTATAGAATCGGCTGTGTGTCTTGTCTGTATACAGTTCGTGAAAGGTGTGTGTGTGTAGTGATGAATGACGGTGGACAGGGTATCTCAGCAGTGAGGATTGTCTAATTAACACATTTGAAAGAAATTGTTTAAAAAAACAGCAGGCTGGCCAAGGAAAGCGCATGTGCCTATATGCTTCTGGGCGCCAATGGCAAAATGGTAAGCCTGGTCAAATACGGAGTCACCTTTTGTCTGCAGTTTTGTTGTACTTTTTGCGTTGTGTCAGTTTGCGATGATGTTTATTTTATGAAACATTTTTGCTTTCTTACAGGTTACAGCCACAGAAGAATGCGTAGGACCAATGCGTGTGACCCAAGAACCAATTCAGGTATTGTTTCTATCTATTTGTTTTTTAGCATTTGAGTGATTCATATGTTTTCTGCTCCTTAAAGGTATAGTCAGCTATTGAAAGATATTGTAAGATATAAATGTTTTGTCAAATTCACCAAATACACATTTAGCTATCTCACCATTCTCTGTGTATTGAAAATAATAATCTGGTACTTCTACAAAGCCCTGGCTTGGTAAAACATAAGCAAAGGGAGAACACTGCTCACAACAATTCCCTTGGCTGCGCAATGCGCTTGCAATATGTGGGGCAGAGCTCTGAGAGAGTTTGTTTTTATTTGAGTTATTAAGCGTTCTTGATAATATCTAACCCTGCCCTTAAATTTGACTGTATACACTGTTGTTTTGGGTGAACTACATTTGTATTAAATATTAGTTTTGTGTTAAAGGGGTTTACCAGGTGTCTGTTACCCTTGCGCTTGTGTAGACAGGATCCGTACAACTTTGCGCTCAGCTCAATTTATTTATCTGAGATTAAAGTCTCAAAGTCCTGTTCTTATTATGTCTTCTTATATCTCCTTATGTATCTTATTATCACATCCACCCTGCTGGCAGATCAGCGTGAGTTAGTGAGATGACGTTGAAGTCAAGCGTGTTTATAAATGGTGGGAGAGCTAGATGAGGCGATCAAAACAGTTGCAGCAACTCTGATTGGTTAAAGCTGTGCAATAGTTTCAACATTAACCAGAGGTGGGAGGCAACGACTGTTAACAAGTCCTCCATTACACCAGGCTAGCTTTTGTGGCCAATTACAAAAATGTTGGTTGTGTTTGAAATGCTGATGCAAACACCTTCCATGTGTGTAGCTCAAATGACTCTCTATTACAGATATCATTTCATTTAACAGAGAGCTTCCAATCAACTGCGTTTGTTTTTTGGACGGAGGGGGGTGATTTTTCACCCTTTTTCCAGACCAGAACGACCTAGTGTTCCATTCAAGTCAATGGGGAGGTCAATAGATTTCATTATACTATTGCCTATTATATATCTCTGGAGTGGTTAATTGGTATTTGAGTATTCATTCCAGTACCATAAATCTGAGGCCACAACAGTACTTCTGCAGCTAACTGTTTTCATGTAAATAGGCTTTGTTTCAGGCCATGCATGGTACATTTAGCCAGATATAATGTAGCTGTCTGGGCACTGCTTACGTGAGCCTCCAGCAAAATGCTGTTGGTGAAAGGCCAACTTAAAAGACCAGACGTGTTCCATTTTAACGTCTATTGAAATTATTACAATGTTCTATCTCTATTAAAACATATTTGTAATTTCTCTCCTCTATACAACCACCCATATTTTTGTTGATAGGTTTTTATTTTCTTTCCTTCCTTTCAAAAGTGTTTTCCTACACCCTTTAGGTTCCAATGTATGTTAATGTATCAGCTAAACCAGTCTATCTCATTAGTATGTTTTCACAAGATTCCTCAACTGGAAAAACTATTGGTTTAGTGTTGGATTTCAATTTTAATTAAGGTCCAGAATGAAAATATATCTTTACGTCATTACTTTCTCATGGAATCCTTAAAAATTAACAAGCAAGGTTTTTTTTGACTAGCTTTACAGATGTTTTTAGTTTTTTATTAGCAATGTTCATGTAGCAAATACAGTAATAGACTGATCAGTTGTGATCAGAGTTGAATGCATTGTTCATAAGTAAAGTCAATGGGTTGAGTAGAAGATATCATGGAGACAGATCAATAGAGGCCAAATGAACAACTTTAAGATCTCTTTTGTTCACTCTGACGCCAGCTGGTTCTATTGTTTGTATTGTTTTTCATTGAACTATTTTACAGTAGTACTAGTCTGGCCACATTCCAAAGGTTTTCAGAGCTGCTCTTAGCTCATAGTCTTGGCATGCTGTTTACATTATGTTCCAGTATGAGGTGTGCAGTATGCTGCCTCATGCCTAAGCTCTTCTGCTCAGGCCTCTATGAGGCCAGATAACATTGCACGACATGCTATATTCTGCTCTGTGGCAGCAAGCGGACAGGTGGAGTAACCAGAGTCTTTATTAAAAAGCCTTCACAGATACATGCGCCATAAAAACCTGGAAACTGCTCTCCTAAATCACAGGAGTACATTCTTCCTGGACCCATGACCTAATTCCCCATCTCTTGCTTGCCTCCTTCCACCACAGTGGATAGATGTAAAGAGAAAGATAAAATGTCTCCATCTGAGATATCTTAGCATGTCTTCGTTGACTTGTAACATTTCCTCAAAGATATCTTCAACTTCAAATACCTTTTGGTTCATACTTGGTTGTTTTCATGTAAACACAATTGTGATTCATGCCGCACACCTGCAATAAGCTACTAAACATGCAATAAAAACAAGTGGAACAGAGAGATATACAGTATAAATGAAGTCAATGACTTTGTTTATTTCTTTAGTCTCAAAAATCAAGGTAAACACAGAGTATGAATGTCATATGAGTTCTTATCATAGGTACTTACATGTGTAGTATAAAACACCAGCACACACTTGCTGTTTAACAATAGCACTAAATGCACAATAAATACATTAATCAAACAGACGCATTACATATTGCAGTGTGCATCTTCCTCCCGCTGATCAATAGCATTTGTTTGTATGCTGGTACTCTATTACAGTAATAGAAGTGCGTCATGCTTGCTATAGCTGAGTCCAGCGCTGTTTGAGGCACTGCTGAATTGACGCGAATGTTACGTAGCTCAGAATGTCGCACCTAGACACCAGAGTATAAAAACTGTTTCATATGTTTGAGGTGATAGTGTTGAAGACAATATGGTCAGTGCGTTGCGTACTGTATGTCGTGCATGCGTGTGTGTAAATCTTTGTTCTCATTTTATATAGTGTGCGTTTTGGAAACATTTCAGTTCATTTACTGTAAATTCAGTAACGTTACCTGACTCTCTTCTGTTCACCTTACTGTAAGGACACATTATTGTCGACTCAGCAGCTTTACGATAAGCGTGTGTGTGTGTGTGTTTAAACGCTTTTGTATTCAGACCAATTGCGCCCCCCCACCAGCCTTCGGTCGTCGTGGGCAACTGCCCTGCAAGGACGCTGTGGTCCCTAGGGTGGACTTCTATCTGTGTGGAATTTCACACGCTAGCACCGTGGTTACACAAACCGTCGCCATAGTTACACAAGCCAGCGCCACATCAAAGACGGTGGACCTTTTCACAGGCACCCACCAATGTCCCCCAGGTTTGCATTGAGAGGGATGCGCTCTCGCGTTTGTTTGTTTGTTGTTTTCGGTTTTCTCTCTCTCTCTCTCTCTCTCTCTCTCTCTCTCTCTCTCTCTCTCTCTCTCTCTCTCTCTCTCTCTCTGGGGGGTAGCACATCAATGTGCGCTGCCTGTGTCACCTTGTTATACTTGGTTGTCCTTAGGGACGTCAGAGGGTGATGCAACTAGGTACAGCTTAGTTCCTTACGTAAAGTCTGGGACACAGCGCTGGCTAACTGCGTCAAGATCCGCCTACTTGACAGTAAAGATATTTGATTGACATGCACAACAACCAGCTATGTTCCTCAGTGACAGTCTGACGTTAAATGTATACAGAGGAATTTGTTGATGAACTTACCAACATGCCTTTGGCTGTTTTCAGATATTGTTCTGTTTGATAAGTAGGTTCATGTTAGTGCTTACAGTTTTTTTAAACACTTTGCCACAAAATTCACAACCTTGGTGTCATTTTTCACAACTCTAGACACAAAAATCACAACTGATGCAACAAAATGTACATTTTTCACATCTCTAACACGTTTTCCAATTGCTTGGATACAATTCACATAAACCTTAGATCATTCGTTCATTTAAATCAGATCACACGTTCAATATGACACAACTTAAAATCAATGTATTACCATTTCAAAATGTAATTGAAGCATTACATTTGAGATGACCGTCTATTAATTTCATTACAATGATAGAACTCAAAATTATGAATATATGTTCCATTACTCTTAATGCATAGTTTTATGGAAACTGGCTAACAATATTGCATGTTAAGATCATAAACATTTCAGGATAACATGACTCTTTTACACCAATTACCGTTACCATTGACACTATTTACCAAATTTGTTACTGATGATTGAGTTCACATGGTGGTACGACAGTTGTGTATATTGAAATGAGTGGTGTCCATAACATAACAATAACATGGAGCTGGCAGGTGATAGAGCAAGCACTGGGAGGGAGACGTGGTCAGAACAATGGCCCTTTAAGAGGTGGTCGTAGGCCTCGTCAAAGAGGGGGACTCAGGCCTCACCAGAGAGCCGGCCATGGGCCTCGTTTGAGAAGTGTGGGTGAACGCGGTAGAGGACAAGGCCACAGACCAAGAGACCAACAAACAAACCAACAAAGAGTGACCAATGAAATCCCTGTAGTTGTAGACCATGTCATGAATCATGGCATGACAAGGACAGAGGCTGCTTCAATGATTCAACCAAACCTCAGAAGATCAACTGTGGCCTCAGTCATCAGAACATTCCGCTACGAGAACCGGTAAGTCTTCAGCATGCACTACAGTAATCATTACTATAGGCTACTCTCAATTGTCAAATGACAACGTGCCATGCCAATGTGTACCACAGAGTATGTGATGTAAACGACAACAATACTGTAAATGTGTTTTTACACTAGTCTACTGTGTTTTTCCCTGCAGAATTGAGGCTCGGCCACATAATGGAGGCAGAGGCAAAATTCTGAGTGACCACCAAGAGCGGGCTCTTGTCAATTTGGTTCAGGACAGAAATTATATTACAGAAATCCGACAGCACATTTTGGACAGGATAGCCTGTGTTACAAGTGGCTATTGTATGTTTTGTATTTAGAGAAAAATGACACCAAGGTTGTTAATTTTGTGTCAGAGTGGTTATGCTATAAAATAAATGTCCTGAAATGAGTAAACAAAGCAGGCTACTGCACTAGCGTCACACTGCCATTACACCTACAGACTTTGTGAGTGCAGCCAATGAAAATCTACTTCTCAGTTTTGAAAAGCGATTCAGGCTTAGAGGGGTCTATGTATCAGACGTTCAGCACGTTCAGTGTGCGTGTGTGTGTTTGTTCTGTTTGTGTGTGTGGGTACATGCGTGCGTGCGTGTGTGTTTCAGGGAGACTGTGTCTGGTGTTTCCTCAGCACAATGCCTGAGGTTGTTTGGTGTGTCTCTGGTCTAAGCAGTGTTGGGTCAAAAACACGGGAGTCAGTCCCACTCTGCAGACATCACGTCTGCTGGTGTGAAATACAGCCTTCTTTTGTGATCATGTGCTGCATGTCTTTCTCAGGTGCAGTTACCTGTGTGCTGTACTTATTTAGTTTGACTGGCCCCACATGTCATCTGCTGTATCAGCTATTGTTGTTATCTCAGTGTGAACGTGCTGCCAACAGCAAGCATAGAGATACATACCCATAGGAGAACAGAAAATAAAGGAGCTGGAGTGATGCCGAGAGATGTCTGGCATTTCAAGGCAGGGTCGGTCATTCTCCAGAACCCTTGCTAAAAATCGAGCTCAAATCAATACAATATTCCTCCGCGGCACTGCCCCACACATCGAAACGCACCGTGAATCAGAGCGGAGTACGGCTTTGTTGTTGTGACCGGTGTTCTCCACTTAGTTAATATTGCTATTTACAAAGCCAGGGCTGTGTACAAGTGGGTATACATGTTGTCAATTACAATATAAAGCCCCTGTCCATCCACAAAGGTGTATATTCCAAAGGAGCATGAACTATTGATGCCTTTCATATGAATGTATGGCTCTTTTGAGCATGTAGCCTGCTGACCTCAGCAGACTACCTAAGGAGAATAACTTCAACCTCTTAATGAAGTGGTCAATGAAATGGCAGTGTGTGTACACTATCCTGTATGCCAGTGTTCCCCAACCTTGGTCCTCGGGGAACGCTGCCCTGCATGTTTTAGATGTCGCCCTGCTCCAACACAGCTGATTCAAATGAATGGCTCGTTAGAATCCTGATAACGACCCATTCATT
>JAODLL010054603.1:0-72259 GCA_026546735.1 Forbesichthys agassizii
TATATATATATATATAAAATAAAAATTGCTTTTGCACATAAGGCATTAACAGAGAAACAATTTATTTTGAAATCACACATCTCCCACAATGCACCACTGGTACTGTATATGCTAGCACAGAGGGATGCAGCAACAATCAAATTGCTCATTAAGCAGATACTGTTCAAAGTGACATGCAGTTACAGTTAGCCATCCTACTTAAGGATGCTGCCAACACTGGGCTTGAACCCATGACCATCCGTCTGGGAGTCAAACACCCGGCCCAAGACTATCCTGCATCTATCGCCTATCACACACTGTTTCCGTAGCAGCCACAATTGGATGCTTCGATTTCAAAATCTCGAAATCCCCACTTTGATTGCACGTGCCTGTGTGTGTGCACGTGCAACATGCACATTACTATTCTCATTACAGTGTGTGTTGTTTGTGCATGTGAAGATGAAAAGCAGGGGGATTTCACCTCTGTAATGTCTTCACGGCTCATAAGCTAATTTAAGAGTAAACACGGTCACATATGAGCCACTGCCATAAATAAGCGCAGTGACACATTGTCAAGTTGTGTGCAAATCAAACTAAACTAAATAGCACCTCAAGGAAACCACTGCACATGCCTCATAAGATGAACATGTGTACAGTGGAGAAAGGACAGTGACCTAATTTCCCCACTATGTGTGTGTATGAGGAGGCAAGAGATTGAGCAACCAATGCACCCACAAACATTATAGTGTATCACACAAATAGCTGTTTCCCAACGAAGAGGGCTGCTGTCTCACATTGACTATCTATCCTCAATAGGAAGGTCACATAAACTACATGCAAGTCATATTCTGTGTGTTTAACTAAAAGTAATACATAGTCAGAATGGACACATACATATAAAGAATACATACTGTACCTATGTGCTTCCATAATAGACACGTATTCTCCTTACACACACTGCCATTGACTAAATGAAGCCACATGCTCCCACTCAAACGTCAACACATGTACATGTACACACTCACGGACGGACACACACACACACACACACACACAAACATACTCACAATGCAGAACAAATCTAGCAGGATCCTCATTGTCTGTCAGAAATGTTTCTTTTCACACATAAACATTCCCCACGATGCATCTCTCTGACCTGACATGACTGTACACGCTGGCAGAGAGAGAGAGAGAGAGAGAGAGAGATGGAGAGAGATGGAGGGAGAGAGAGAGAGAGAGAGAGAGAGAGAGATGGAGGGAGAGAGAGAGAGAGATGGAGGGAGAGAGAGAGAGAGAGAGAGAGAGAGAGAGAGAGAGAGAGATAGGCTGGCATGGTGGTAGAATGCCCTCAACCCACATGGTGGAGGAGGGAGAAGAGGGGAGCGGAAAGGGTGGAGGGAAGAGAGATCCCTGAGGGGAGAAAGGCAGGCATGGGGGGGAAAGGGGAGGAATCAGTGCCCCCCCCCCCACACCCATTTTGTTCACTCTCCTTCCCCAACCTCCATCTTTCGCTACCACCACTAGCTGTCCTCTTGTCCTATTTACTCAAAATCTCTCATTTAATTCTGTAATTATTCAGACTTCTTTCATTATTCTATTTCAACAATCCCCCAATGACCCCCCCCCCTCTATTCACTGTTCTTGTAAACATGGTCTTAATTAACCCAGTCTAGTGTTCACTACATCAAGAGGTCTGTGCGTGTCAGAGGCATTTCCGTTATTACTGCTGTGGTCATCACACTGCCACACACACACGCACGCACGGACGTGCACACACACACACACACACATTACTGGAGCACACATGCAAATCAGCCCAACCTTTGGGACCATAAACGTGACTGCAGACAGATGTGTGTGTGTATGTATGTATGTGTGTGTGTGTGTGTGTGTGTGTGTGTGTGTGTGTGTGTGTGTATGTATGTGCGCTCAGTACCTCATTGGAGATGCGTCGGTGGTGGTTGTTCCTCATTCGCACTCTGACTGGACTTTGGACCTCATCAGAGGACGTGCCAGATGCCTGGTCGCTCTCCCCATCTGAGCCCATCTTCACATTTTCATGGACAATGCCTGCAATAGCACACACACACACACACAGACACACACACACACACGAGGAGTTATTACTGTATGGGCTTGTGTTCCATGACACTGTGCTGTCAAGGAAGTGAATGGAAGTGTCAGCGAAGACAGAGAAGTCACCATGCTGCATTTCTGACAGGTCTCCCCTGACGTTTGTAGAAGCCTACCTCCCCGAGGCACCTTTGGACAACATCATTCTGTTTCCGTTCTTTCTACTGTGTGTGGAAAAGGCCCCTCTCTAGTCGCGCCTCAGCCTGAATCCCCAACTTAAATAAGGGCACCTCTATCCTAAACCCACGTACACTCACCTTAGCTCTCTCTCTCTCTCCCCCTCTCTCTCAAGCAGTTATCAGCACCAGACAGGCAGGAATAACTACTTATGTTCACAGACCCCATCCACCCCTCTCTGTAAAACGTGGTAGACTCCCCATTCACAATTGATGGAGTGTACGACCGATGGCCAGCAGTGAGTGCCAGATGAATGATGAGGAGGAGGAAGAGGATCGATATTACCCTGCATGCAATGAACGTTTCTCCCATCTGAGCCCCCCAACCCCCCCCCCCCCCCCCCCTCCCCCTCCCCCCACACACACACTCCACATTCCTCCCAGAGTCCATCTGATTAATGAGTCACAGTGCAGTAGGTGGGACTGCCTGCTCAAAGCATGTGGGCTTCTCTTAGTGTGTGTGTGTGTGTGTGTTTCCATGTAGGGGGAGGGGTGCAGTTTCCTGCCCTTTGCTTTCCTCTAGGCTGACATGCACTGTGTGCAAATCCACGCGCATGTGTGTGTGTGGGAGGAAGGGGGGGGGGGGGGCGGTCCTTCATGGGATATGACAGTGTATGTGTGTGAAGCATGTGCAAGAAAATTCCACTTGATGTTTCCACTAAAAATTAGGGGCAGAAGCCATTGGGATGATGCATATTGGGGAGATGGCAGGCAAGAAAAATAAGCCCGCTGAGTGGTTGTGACACCTCAACCGTGCCAGGGATAAGGATAAGGAACTAGGTTTGCCAAGCCATTTATTATACTGTGGTTGCTGTCTGTCAGCTGTGGAGTAGCATAACAGCACCCGAGGCTCATTCTGGGTCATCTGTATATGTCCTTCAAATTCTGCAGTCAGATTCAGGATTTAATATGATGGAGCCTTGAAATGGAATACAGACATTTCATAATATTTTCGTCAAAACCATCCTGATATTCCTCAAATATTCCTGATTATTCCGTAATCGCAATATCACGTTGCGCAATATCATATTGAAAATGTTGCAGAAAGTGCAATATTCAGTTTATTTTGTGGAGAGATGTGTCCATTGGCTGTTACGCTTAGTTGTGTTTGATTTAGACAGAAAAGTAAGATGTGTGGCTGAGGAAGCTCATGACATAATAGAGATGGAAGAAGAAACATTAGAGGCCAAAAATAATCCCTCCTCGGTAATTTGTAATTACTGCTGTTGTACCAGTCCAATATGACTGTCAGTTAAAAATGTTTTGATATTTTATGAATATATTTTGATGCATTTTTCCATAACCTCTGTGTTTTTACTTATGTTTACAAATATCATAATTATGTCGAGTGTGAGGCTAATTGGAGATACGGCGCATGCAATATCACAATGGTTTATAGCCAGGCTAACATGGCACTGGCAGAGTACTTAAGGAGGAGAACTGAGCTCTCCGTGGTGATATCAGAAATCAACCCTCGCATCCCTGATGTTGAAACATTAGCCTGAGGGCCACCGATACCATGGTGCGTGCAATCAATCCAGAGTGTCTGCAAACAGACACACCAGCATGCACACAGACAGCATCACACACTATTATGTCAGGATCCTGGAGTCAGGATCTTGTGTTGTCTAAACCAGTGGGCTTCAGCAGACAGAGAGTCAGACAGAGAGACAGAGAGACAGACAGAGAGCAGACAGAGAGCAGACAGAGAGACAGAGAGACAGAGAGACAGAGAGAGCAGACAGTGAGACAGAGAGACAGACAGACAGAGAGCAGACAGAGAGACCGACAGCTGGACCATCACCTCCCTCTAAGGTGCCAGGCTGGTCTAGTTGGAGCAGCCCAATCCCTGCTAGCATGTGTGGAGGAGGGAATGGTCAGCTTCTGGCTCTACCTGAGCCCTTCTCACTACAGTACACCACAGGGCTTGGTTGGCCTCTCCAGAGCAGTTTAACGCCCCTTGACACAGGTGAGCGGTGCAGGGACTTATAGAAGAGTACTTGGGTAGGATTAATAGGCACTGTCATCTTTTGGGACGCTCGTTGTTTTATTTCAGGGTGAACCTCCAGATTTCTGGTCCAAGGACGTGCCAGAATATTGCTACCATTATATATGTAGCCAACGCATATTTAGTTATGTTACAGCAAAAATGGCAAACTAGCCTGGAATAGCTACAGGTTGTGTCACCAAGGAGACATACAGGAAACCCCCGGAGAGCTCCATGCAGACCCCCGGAGCGACCAAAAGGCCCAGACGGAGAACATCCTCTGCCCAAGGCAAGCTTGCAGCGTCTTTTTATAGGCCAGCCACTTAAAAGCTAATGTCAGCAGTTTCTGAGAGCGAGCTACTTGATATTAATTCACGTCTTTGTTCCTAATAAAACACCAGGCCATAGATCGTTATATATCCTACCACCAAAACAACACATTCTACAGACTCGTTTCCTTCAACTAAAGCAGGTAATGTGAACTCGTATGAAGAATGCACTGGCCTCTCCACAGGCAGGCGCTGTTATAACATGACCAACACAGTACTGGGACCTAAAGTTATGCTGTGAGCCAATGAGAGACGAAGAGGGCGGTGAAGGCTCCTGAGGGCCAGCCGGTGAACTCACCAATTCGACTGCCGGGGGGGCGGCAGGTGTCCAGCATTCGGAGCATGCGGAAAGGTGACGGCCTGAGCGGGGCGTCCCCCGCTCTTACCCCGTCTCCCATCCTCGGAGGGCATGAGGAGCCCCCCTGCACGCTCCCGCTTAAATCCATTTAAGTCCCAGAAACGTAAGCGCCTTCAAAAGGTTACCAGCAAAAATCACAGGGCGGAAATCCCTTTTCCCTATCCCCGTTTCAGTCCAGTTTGAGTCGAGTTCTGGTGGTCCGGTCTGTTCCGGGCGGAGGGAGGCCAGCCCAGGGCCCAGGCCTGACAAGGCTTGTGGGCTAAAGCTGGGCCTGTCTCAATAGCTCCAGGGGTGTGAGGCAGACACACCGCGGGTCTAGCAAGAGAGGAGATGTACTGACTGACTGCACAGGCAACTCCCTCACCTCGGAAACTACTCCACTTTAACTCTGTTGCTCCCCTCTCTTATAGACACTCCCTCCCTCCCTCCCTCTCTCTCTCTCCCGCCCTCTCTCTGCAGTCACACTCACTGGCTAAGGAAGGTCATGCACAGTGCAGGTAGATGGTGGTAGATGGTGATGCAGCGACAGTGCCACATACACACAAATAGTTCCATGTCAACTCATAATAACAGGTGCCTTGTCTCCACATCTGTGGCCATATATAGGCACACTCACTTATGAGCTCCAGAAAGAAGAAATAAAACAGCAACTATCTCACATCCTTGGTTCCCTTCACACACACACACTAACTCTCCTATTTGCTCCCCTTTTCTCCACGGTTTCTGTCCCCCAGTCCTTGCAACATGCCATTCTATTCAGGCTATGTTCTCTCCTTCTTCTTCTCTCTCTCCTCTCTCGGTCACTCGCTCTCTCAGCCTCTAGCGAGCCGCGCTGTTTCTCCCCCTCTCATCCCTCTCGTGAATTTCAATCTCTCTCTTCCTCCCTCCGCTTTGGTTTCCCTTTACAGTCAGTACTCTTATTCTCTCTCTCTTGCACTCTCTCTCTCTCTCTCTCTCTCTCTCTCTCCCTGTCTCTCTCAAAGAGCTGGTGATGACTCCCTCTTAATATTCTGCAGGTGACGGCAACATTTCTGCCCGATCATCCTCCTCCTCCTCAATCTGCTGTATGTGTTTTGTGGTGTCCTATAATTCCCCATCAGTCTTAGACCCCCATGCATCCCCATATCTCTCTAAGACCCCATTGTCCCCCTCCCCCATGGTTCCCTGTGGGACCATGAAGGCACAGACAATTATTTATGCATGGCTTCACATTGACACACACACACACACACACACACACGCTAAACACAAAGACACACTCTCCCCGATGCATATCATTACACACAACAAGTACATTATTAAAGTAGACACAGACACACACACATATGCACACCAACAAACACACACACACTTCCTTTGACACACCTGCAGAGCATACAAATTATTAAAAACATTGCTTGTGCAAAGCTCAACGAGGTGAAAATTCATTTACCCAAGAATGTTTGGTGAGTTATATTGAGTTATATTTGCAACCGGGCTAAAATGTAACTTCACCGCCGCCTGCCATGTCACCAGACTGCTACACAACCACCCCACCCCTTAGCTCACTAACCATGTGGTGTATTACATCACTATCGAAACACACACACACACACACACACAAGTAATGTCAAGTCAGTTTATTTATATAACGCACATTTAAAAACAGCCAATGCTGACCAAAGTACACACACATGCAACTCTTTCTCTCCCCCCATCTCTCTCTCTCTCTCTCTCTCTCTCTCTCTCTCTCTCTCTCTCTCTCACTCTCTCTCACTCTCTCTCACTCTCTCTCACTCTCTCTTGCCTGAAGCTACTGACTGATAGGTATTCAGTGCACGTAGTCAGACCAGAGTGCTGTATCCCAGGACGAGCTGCTAAAAAGGTTCTGCGTGCGTCAAGTCACCCCTACCCTCCCCCACCACTCGCCGTCCTCATCTACGTCAATGTCCTGGGTGCTGTACCATATCAAACTAGCCTGGCTCAGCCCGACTATTGCTCTCAGATCCATTGTTTTCACAGAGATTATAGTCTGGACACCCTGTTCGCATTAGCGTTTTCACAGCCACCCTGCTGGCTGGTCCAATCAGGGTGGGTTAGTGAGATGACGTTGGAGTCATGCGTGTTTCGAAATGTTTGTAGAGCTAGATAAGGTGATCAAAACAGTTGTAGCAATTGGTCAAATGCTGTCCAATAGGTTCAAAATAAACCAGAGGTCTACGCCCAGGAGGCAATGACTGTTAACGGTTCCCAATGGAGCGTTGTCAGACCTTATTCACAAAGTGAATATTGTGTGGTTACACCAGGCTAAAAGCAAGCTACTGCTGCACGAAATGTATACAAAACATTTTTGTTTCAATGACAAACTGTGTTTTACCCCGTCTGTCCACGTATTCAACTGTTATTTTCGATTCAAGATATTCACATTTAATGTGAACCAAGACATCCAAAGCAGAGAATCAACAGGGGGCAAATAGGCTCCCTGAGGGATTCCAGCCCACACACACACACACACACACACACACACACACCATAGACACATGGACAGAAAACCACAGGGTTGGAAGGAGGGCAGTAGTAATTACCTCTACTAAACCTTTTATCTCCATCTGAGGAATGTGATTATTCAATGATTGAGACCAGAGTTCCAGAGCTATACAGGATTCTAGCAACACCCCCCACATAAACCACATATTTTACTCTTTAAACCACTTTCTATATAGTGTACTTAATGAGAATCTACTCTCCATGCAATCTTTGCAGTTGTTCTCTCATAGGGTAGACAAAGCGGACCAACTATTCCTTAGAACTGTAACTACTGTAACAACATACAGTGATAGAGAGAGAAAGAGTGAGTAGGAGAAAGAGAGCGAGAGTAAGAGATTTGAAGAAGCTACAGTAATAATGCACCTATATAATGGGATATGAACAGATGAATCACATTGCTGTAAAAGCTCTGGCGCCTGAGAAAATGGCCAGACACCTTTAATGCACATAACATAGAGCTAGACACAAACAATACAGTATATGGATGGACAGAGAGACAGAGAGAGAGAGAGAGAGAGAGAGAGAGAGAGAGAGAGAGAGAGAGAGAGAGAAGCAGTAATATCTTTAGTGCAGTTGTAAGGTGAGATTGCATCATCATGTTGCTTCATTAAAGGGCCAACGTGGTTGGACTGCTGAGCGGCACGCAGTGAGTCAGCGAGACACTCGCACGACCAGCCAACCTTTTACACAGAAGCACACATAATGTGTCTCAGCAATAGAACGCATGCGTTCATTAATACATTCGGCCGAGGAAACTCATCCCTGACAGGGAACTAAGCAACTAGCTCTCCTAGCACTGCTGTGCTAATGTGGGTACTGCCACATCTGTCTGTGGTCTAGCGCCCCACGCTTCCAGCCTGACAGTGTGCCTCGGGCTGTGTGAGCCAACAATGCCAGGGTAGCTCTGTGCAAACCGGGCTCGCCTCCGGACGTATGGCGAGGCATCATATTGCAACCCGTCTGCTGCATGGTCGGCAAGGATGGGTGTCGAGGGGAACACAAAACACAAGGCTAATGGTAATCCCCCGGGAGACACAGCGGAACTAATGCCTCTCTCTCTCCCTCCCTCTCTCTCCCTCTCTCTGTCTCTCTGTCTCTGGGAAACGTAATCACGCTGTCTTTTCTGAGCTGCTTTTCTGAGCTCCGTTACGTTGGAGCCATCTTTGCAGTGTCCTCCTCTTCGTCCTCCCTCTCTAAGTAAGCCTTTCTGCCCGAGTGGGAAATGAGATTACTGGGATCGTTATACCCGCGGACCGCATGCTCCATTACATTATATGAGCAGTCACAGTAAAAAGGAGTATGTGTGCTCGTATGTATGTGTACGTGTGTGTGTGTGTGTGTGCGTGTGAGTGTGTGCGTGCGTGTGTGCGTGCGTGTGAGGCTGTGCATGTGTGTCGGACTGAGGTAACTGGAAATGTATCTCTTTCAAGACATAGTTGCCTACATGCTTGGGGAATTGCCAAGTAGCAACAATACACACACACACACACATATAGTAAATACATGCAATCTCCTCCAGCTATAATGACGTCAGTTTGCCATCAATGTGAGTTTGTGTGCGTGCGTGTGCGCGTGCGTGCGTGCATGCATACCTGTGTGTGCTTGTTTGTTTTCTACCAACAAGTGGCAGTATCACTCACAATACACCCTACACGTTTACTGTAAACAGGACAGTATCTGAGAGACACAAAGCATGTACACAGGAAAACTTAAGTACAGAGGTGAGATAATACCAATATATAGTGCCTGTTTGTGCATTTGTGTGGTGTTTATTTGTGCACCTAACAAAGTTAGCAAACTGTGTGTGTGTGTGTGTGTGTGTGTGTCTGTGTGCGCGTGTGTTTGTCTATTTGCATCTGTGTTTGTGTGTGTGTGTGTGTGTGTGTTTGTCCGTCTGCGTGTGTGTGTGTGTTTGTGTGCGCACTTGTGTTTGTCTATTTGCACCTGTATGTGTGTGTGTGTGTGTGTGTGTGTGTGTGTGTGTGTGTGTGTGTGTGTTTGTCTGTCTGCGTGTGTGTGTGTGTGTGTGTGTGTGTATGTGTGTGTGTGTACGTGCGTGTGTGTATGTGTGTGTACCGAGGGATCCAGTCCTGTGGAGGCTGAGGTAGGGTCTGTCTCGCTCCAGCCCCCCTCCAGGTTCTCTGCGCAGGGCGGTCCGGCCCAGCTGGCCGGCATACTGCCGCAGGAAGGAGGGGGCACTGTGAGAGGCTGGGGGGTGGGCCGCACGCATCACCATGGGCTCTGACACACACACACACACACACACACACACCGGGGAAGGAGGAGCGTAATATAGATAAAGAAAGAAGGAGTTGACAAGGAAGGAGGGGTCGAGGAGAGGAGAGAGGAGAGGAGAGGGAGATAGAGAGCGAAACCGGGCATGAGAGACATAAAGGAGAAGGATTGTCATGGGGAGAAGGAACAAACAGATCCGGTAGAGGGGGACAAACAGACACCACAGAGAAGGGGACAGATAAGAGACAGAGAGAGACAACACAAGGTCAAGAGGAGACCAGAAACTGTTACACAATACCATGCAGATTAGCACCATTATTATAGAAATAGCTAAGACATGCTTACTGACTGCAGTGTGAAGGTGCTTGACGAGTGCAAAGCATAATGGTGATTTAATGGGAAATGCATGAGTATAGTGAAAACAAAAACACAGTGAAGGCAAAGAATGACAAAGCATGCAGCGGAATGGCAGGGAGGACACATGACGCACACAAAAATGGGCCAGAACCTTGGATTCCCCAACCTGGGAGCTTTCCCTTTAAATGCCTTCTTTACTTCAGTCAGATTGTCATGCAGCAGCGGTAGATATAATTGAATGAAAAGCCGCTACTGTGTCTGAACGCCCTACGTACGTACTACAGTACCACTGCAGATCAGATACTAAAGGGGCATATTAACAGTGCAGAAGCCCCTACGGCCCGACTACCTGCAAGAAACTGTCATAACCCCATCAGGAAGAACGAACTTCTTGTACTTCTTGTCAACAGAGACAACAATTAATAACTATTAATCAAAACACAGTGTATATTAGCAAAATATGCGAGATGTGAGAGAGCCAAATAACATCATCAAGGCATACACCTACACCTGATGCTCACAAAGCCACCAGACAACATCAATATCAAAATATGCAGTCACGTCACGATGTCCTTGCAAAACCCAGCTGTTGTTTCATTCCTTATACGTATTTACTGGCTTGACTGTACAGGACCAAGTCCTCCCTCCTCTATGTCCCACATACACTCCCCACCCATGAGTGATTTTCACACTGGTTCTACCTCTAATCCTCACATGATTTAAAATTAGCCTTCCCTCCATTACGACGGGGCAAATCCAACGATCCAACGATGCTAGCTAATTACCACCTTAGCCAAAAGTGTGAAGCGCTTTCACCAGCTTGTGTCTCTGTAACACCAGACTGTCAGACACATATGGAGGCAGGCAGTACAAAAAACTAAACGCACATGGGTGGGTGGTAGAGGAAGAAAAACATTGGTTTAAATCTCTCTCTCTCTCTCTCTCTCTCTCTCTCTCTCTCTCTCTCTCTCTCTCTCTCTCTTTCACTCTCTTTTTCTCTCGCACTCTCTCTCTCTCACTCTGGAAGTGAACCGACATGACCCCGGCTGTTAAGAGTCAAAAAGAAAGATGTAAAAATAGAAAATAGGAGGGAGAGCTGAAATAATGATAAATTAAATGGTGAATGGGGGAGAGGGTAATGTCAGGAGCCTTAGAGGCATGCTCCACAAACAATTAAAATATGAACAAATACAATATTCCAAACCAAAGAGTAACCTCAACTCTCTCTCTCTCTCTCTCTCTCTCTCTCTCTCTCTCTCCCTCCCTCTCTTCCCATTGCTTTGTATCCACGGAACACGTGGATACAGATACACACACATATGGGCATGTCACTCTCTCGAGTGAAGTGCCATGCTGCATTGTCTACAACCCGGCCTGTAGTCCCACATAATGCCCACCAGGTGGCACATAAAAGTCCTTAGAATGACATTGCATGTTCTCATTTCTCTCCTCTATGAGCAGTGAAAGTAACTAAACTTAACTGATACAATGTTGGTGATCTAAATGAATGCAAATTGAAAAATAACTTGCATTGTCAAGTGATTTGATCATTTTATATGTACAATTTGTGTTACTTACACTATATTGGTTACAATTAACAATTTGTGTTACTTCCATCTATCGTGACAGCATGCAATATTTGCAGCCAGTTTTTATTACTCGCCCACTGACTAACCCAATCGGGTTTGTGGCTCTCAACTTGCGGACCCGACTGTTAGTCCTGAAGTTAAACATTTCATCAAGTTATTTTTATAATATAATATTCATTTAATAAAAAAACTATAAGATTGCTTGCTGCAAACGATTAATGGAAGTAACACATTTTTGCATGCCGTAAATGATAAATGGAAGTAACAAAAAATGTTAATTGTAATCAATATAGTGGAAGATATAAAAATATCAAATCACTTGATCATTGAAGTTATTTTTCAATGTACATGAATTTATATCACCTACATTTTATTACATTTGATCAGTAAATGGTACTTTTACCACTCAAACTCCCCCTCCTACTGAGAGACATCTCATCCTTTGCTCGTGCTATTCATCCACTGTCTTCTGTTACCGTCTGTGACATTTACACAGCGAGGCATGGCATAGTCCTGTGCACACATGACATGAGGATGAGGATGAAGATGATGTTGATTATGAAGCTGAAGATGTGGGTGTATGAATAAGGTTAGGGTGGCTCTAGTGCAAAGGTCGTCAAAGCGGAGATGAGGAGTATGTTACACAATTACTGCATGAGAAATGTTATAATCTGCTACAATGTGCATCATTTTCAATGTTGTTTTTGGTTGTACCGCCTTTTTGGGTTGTCGGGTAACAAAGGGATTGAAAACCACTGCTCTTGTGTGTTGGGAAATACATTTGCCTGTAAGCTGTGTGTGCCTGTGTGTGTGTGTGTGTGTGTGTGGGTGTGTGTGTACAGACACATCCGGTATCTGTACACCTTGTGCCTTGTAATTAAATGCATTTATGTACAGACACCTACGTGCACGGTGCATGCATGCGTCTGTTGGGTTTCTCGCCTGTGACGTGATGCTGTGTGTGCGGTGAGCCACTGGAGTAGCCACGGGCCACGAGGCCGCTGGCACACCCAGAAATCAAATGCAGAAACAGAATAAATATAGCATTTTTGTGATAGCCTTCGGTTTTGTGCGAAACGTAGGCTATTATGGATTAATTACTCATTGTAATTGACCAATTATTCATTCTAAATGTATTTAGTCAAAAACAACAAGAACATCCATCCCCAGTTAAATAGTGTTGCTTACGCGCAACTTCATTGACTACTTTACCTGCGAGCATCACACGGGAGTAGTAGTAGTAGCCGGTGTTGTGCCCAAAAGTGGTTCTCCGATAAAAACAAATTGTCGTCCGAGTCTACAGCTGCTGTTTTTCTGTCTGAAACAGTCAAAACGTGCAAATATAGGCCTAACCCTACCTTTGTCTGTGGTAGGTAGTTTGTGTATTCTTTTTGCTGCTGTGCCCTAGATTATAATTGATTTACTCATTCTTACCAGTTTAAAATGTGGGAATATAACCAAATACACTTTGTCATATGGTGATAACTATTTATTGGACAATCACTTTGGCCATGACACATGTCAATGCAACACCTTCAGCAGCTATCCGACACTAGTTTAACTAAATGAAAAAGAACTCCCCATTTACTTCATATTTTGATCGCGTTGCTTGTTACAAGCTGTTCCGTGGTTGTCTCATGTTCAAGTCGAACAGATAGCATAAAATCCAGCAAAACCAGCAACAGAGCAACCATGCTCGCTGGCATTTTAAAGGAAACCTACAGAGACTTGAGTCAAATGATATAATTTAATTATTTTTAAGGATAAGCTGCGCCGTTTTGCCATTTGAAGATGTCACCTTGCAGGTGGGTAGACTGTCAATAACATTTCAGTTTTGTCATTTGCGATATGCTGTGTTAGTGTAGATTCTTGCCCAGTCTTTTATTTTCGTCAAACAACATCCATAAATACATTTAAAAGTGTATTCTACGCGCAACTTCGCTGACGAGACCCTTGCAGGCCTATGACTATTTTTTATTTAGTTGATATGTAAATAATAATCGCACATTGACGTGTAAAATAACAACTTAAGAATGGAATGGTGGTGTTCGATGCGACACACCAAGTTTTTCAGAGGCACATCCACAGTCTATTTTCTGGCTCACCGTTGTCCTTGGCGATGGAGGGCTCGTCAAGCGTCATCTGCTCAGCCAGTTCGGACAGCGAGTCGTCGACGGGCCGAGCGCTGCGTAGCGACATGGACAGCCTCCGCTTGATGATCTTCATCCTGTCCATCTTCCCAGCAGCAGTACTGCAGGGGCCCAGAGGCCTCTGGGACAAGGAAGACGCATTGTTACTGGTCATACTGGATAGTACTGTAAGGACCATTACAGTTTTGTTCTTGTTTTGTTAACTGTATTTGCACCACAATCGTAAACAAAAGGAAAATGTGAAAGATATTTTTGAAATCCTAGTGAAGGTCTATATACCTCACCTGGAAAACAATATCACATATTTACACGACTACACACAATAATCAAAGTATACACAAATATTATGTAATGAATATCACAAGACAGAGAAAACAAAGCAGATTGTGTGTGTCTGTGTGTGTGTGTGTGTGTTCCCTCCCTATACTTATTACCTCTCATATTGCTAGCACATTCCCCAGCAATTACCATGATCAGTCAAGAGCAACATAAAACAATTCCTGTTCATCGGCAGCTTTTTTCAAGTGTCTTTATCGTGAACAGAAAGCATCGACGTCTTCTGTGAATACACTGCAGTCAGTGTCTTGGTTCTGTTGCAGTTTGTGCATGCATAAGTTCTCATTGTTATGTACCCCGAGAGAAAAGAGTAAGAGAAAAGAGAAAGAGACTATCTAAATAGTGTGAAAAGGGTTGACTGCAGTTCCCCAGAGGATTTTATACCACAGCTAGTGCAGATGAGCTGTGAATGACACAGAACATTCACTACTCTACTGTAGCTTCGGCTGTTCAGCTGCAAGCTATTTCCTAAAGTCGACATGTAAATAAAGCATATGGTGGTGTACTAAACTATACGGACTGTATAGCAGCAGTCAAAGTTCACACGTCAATAGTCCAAGCTACACGGTAGGTGAAATGAAATTACTGTAAATGGCACACTGTGGGGAAGAAGGGATCAATACGCTTTTACGTGAGACAGGCTTCCCATGCGATCTGCCCAACTGCAAAGAGGCAATTCCTCATGAAGTAGCTCATACCTTTTTGTCATTACGGTATATTATGTAGACACTAGGCAGACATCTGTGCAAATTGTGTTGTCCATGTGTGTGTTTAGTCATTCTATGTGGCCTTGCTTCTCCTCCAGGTTGGTCTCTGCGCCCTGTATTTTGCTGGCTTGGAGATAGAGGCACCGCGGCAGGGTATTTTTGTTTTCGGTCCACTTCCTGCTAAATCTGTCTAGCCCGTAGGGCACAGGAGCGAACGTGCACGTGCGCAAGCAAATGTACGTGCACGCGCGACCACATGCCAACGCACACTTTCACTCACGCAGGGCATCCACTGCCACTCTCTTTGTCCACCCATGCAGCCTTCAACAAAAGCCATTCATCCTTTTTGCTCTGCTTTCACCGTCATTCTTTCAGACCTAGCCAGTCCTCTGGGGAATTTCGGGCTCAAATAGTGTCACTCAAGTGTCACCCCGGCTCTTATTAAAACAGAGAAGAGTTGCCTCTAACAACGATTTTTCCCATTTACACCAGCCTGCATGGAAGCAGTGTGGCACTCCGGTTATCTGAAGGTGATGGGGGGGGGTTCTAAATAGTCAAGAGGGAGGGGCGTGGGAGCATATCTCCTTCAGTTCAGACTCCGTTACAATCACATTATGTGTAGGGACTGTCCCTCCCCCCTTGATTTAAATATTTGCCAGACTTATCCAGAGACGAAGACTAATGGGAACAACAGATTAGATTCCTTCCCTGCAACACTGCAGTCATCCAGGAATGTACAGACGTTTGGTAGAGATGCTGGTTGTATAATGCACTAGTCACTACCAGATAAACAGGTCCTTAAGTGATCATCAACACACAAACAGGCACAAACAAGCCCACACAGACATGCACACACACACACACATGCACGCACACTCACACACACACAATAATGACTAATTTCACAGTCACCCTCTTATCTCTGTTGAATTAACAACAACAGCAATCCAATATGAATCTCATTACATAGAGTATCTTGCTGAAAAACACTCTGAGATATCACATTGGGTTGCATATACCCCCCCCATCCCTCTCTTTTTTTAAATGTAAACATTAGGTCTAATGCCCTATAGACGTTCCGATGTTAAACTAGTGCCTGAAAGCATACTGTAAGCCTATCATATGATATCATCATATCATCAAGCCTATCATATGATATGATAATATCAAGTCTGGTGTATGTCTTGTGATCAGTGATCCATGCCCTGTTAGTCTTGTTATTGTCCCTGCGTTCAGGATGGTGGAACGTTTCACACACGTTCAATGAACGCGAACATCAGTGGACTGAACGACCGGTTACAAAACACTAAGGAGTTGCGCTGTAAAACGTTGAACACCATTTACATGGCTAACAACAACAAAGCAACCGTTTGTGCTTTACTGTTGAAGATTGCACTGTTTAAAATCAAATCAAATCAAATGTATTTATGGAGCAACAAGTGTCAACCAAAGTGCTGTACAATGAATAGTAAAAAATAGAAAATAACAAGCAAAGAACAGAAAACAACTAAATCCAAGAGAAAGGCTAACTAACATGTCAGACCCAAAATACAATCTACACATTTTCAGAATTGAATGATATACCATATACGTTTAAAAGTGCTACTGGTGGAGCCCCTTATATGTAGGCTTAGGCTATTCCACAATCTTGGGGCAGCTACAGAAAAAGCACACTTTTAGCTGTGAAGGGCAATGGTCAGTATGGAGATCTGAAATACAAGAGGGTACTGATCCGTGCAGCACGTTAAAAACAAATAAACGAACCTAGAACCAGCCAAGAATCTTAAAATCAATCCTATATTTGACCAATGAAGAGAAGCCAATACTGGAGTGATGCTCTCTCTCGCTTTCGTACTGGTTAAAAGCCTAGCAGATGCATTTTGGACTGGCTGAAGATGAGTCAGGGATGAGTGACAAACACCTACAGTACAAGGAGTTGCAGTAGTCCAATCAAGAAGAAATAAATTCATGAATGCCTCCAAATCCTTAAAATTTTGCAATAGTCTGCAGTTGGTAAAAGCATCCTCTGGCAACAGATGTGTTGCATGGTTGTTTATACATTGTTGATAATGCCTTTGGTGGCATCTGTAGGGCCACGGTGACGCCGCTGACAGTCGCTTTGTAGGGTAGTGCAGTGCTTAACATGTTTTGCGCTCTTGGAATCAGGGAAATTTTTTTTATAAAAGGTTGTATAATAAAAGCCTATAATTGAATCCACAATGGTTTGATTCACTGGTAGCTCTGCTCCTTCGCCACTTTGTTGAATGCACTGAATCAGTCATGGCGCACGCGACTCCATTATGCAGCGTTAGGTTTAACCCTTTAAATGGGCTATGCAAAACATAATGTGCAAAATAATTGTTCTCAATTATGTTGTTTTTGTGATCGTTAGGAGATAAATTATAAATTGTGATAATATTTCGATTATTTGTACAAGCTTGTAGTTTCAGCCTCTCAAAATCTTCCCATTTCAAATGTTTGATGTTTGCACTGAGACACTATTCTTAAGGTGTTAAATTATGTATTGTTGTTTAGGGATGCGGGGAACTGCTATTCTAGATTGGCTCGACCTTAGTGACACGAATGATCATACCATTCCTTTTGGATCGTCTTAGGACAGAAGTCGGTATTCAGGGTACTGCCCTAAAGTTGTTCGCATCATACCGGGGACACAGGACATTCTCTGTAAAGATTGGCAGTTTCTCTACAATTATGATGCTAAATATAAAACATTTACATTTTCAGAAGGTCCTGTTTGTGGTATCTGGTGCCATTTAAAAATCAGCGCAAGTTCAGATGGAGGCGGAGAGAATCAGCATACATCATCTTGTTGAATAATCGTGATCATGTAGCCGGAGGCTGAAACACCGCATGTTTAAAGCAGGCTGGGACAGTGACATTTTTGAGACAGCTATTCACTATGCTGTATGCTGGGGCCAATATGGCCCTTTTCCATTGCATGAGCAGGCTCGGCTCAGCACGGCACGGCACGGCACGGCACGGCACAACTCGGCGCGGTCAGCCCAGCTTGGTTGAGCGTTGCATTTCCATTACAATCTGGCTTCATGCTTGAAAGTGTCTTTAACTGATGACGTGCTTACCTTGAGTCAATCACGTTGAAAAGTAGTGCCCTCTTAAACGCACTTTGGGCTCCTTTATTATTGCACTGTCCAACAGATTTGTCAATATGGATTTTCAGGCTACAAGGCAATATTTTATTTGCCATTTTAACAACATTCACGGCCGACTGGCGACCATGCCTGACTACTACACATTAGGCAAAATGTACTGCCTATTTATCAGACATGGACTACTTAAATGTATCCTAGACCAATAATTTGTAGATCTTTTAATGTTTCTTTTAGTAGATGCGTAATAATAATAATATACCTCACAAATGTTCACACACGCCGCATTGAGCTGGCAGCATGTGGGCGTCTCGGTATACACCAAATGCACACATTTTCTCTGTCAGCCCTGCTAGGATTGCATTAATGAAATTATGACAAAGCCTATAACGTCACAGACTACAGTAGCTCACTTGGAGGCGGCCAGCTCACTTTGGCCCCTCTCCAGAGCAGGCTCATCTCTGTCGCAGCTCGGTACAACTTGGCGCGGTTAAACTTGTAATGGAAATGCCAATCAGCGTGGCACGGCTCGACTCGGCGCAGCCAAATGTGCGAGTGGAAAAGCCTTAATAGTATCCAGGCAGCACTTCCTTTAAAATGTGTGTTGGAACAATATCCTGAGAGCAGATAGTAGGCTTTGTGTCCATGAGACTATGTCAATCTGATGTGAATCAGAAACAGGTTCAAACTGATTGAAGGTAGCAGAACATGGGGCTAATTCAGAGGGATTGTGATCTGGAGGTGAGAAGCTACAGTAGATTTTATGGCCTCAACCTTGCCAGTGAAGAAGGTCAAGTCTCAGAGGTAGTAGCATCAGAAAAAACAGTTGAAGCTGGATTTAGAACTGTGTTTGTTGACTGTACTAAATAGTATTTTATGATGAGTGTTATTTGAGAAAATGTCATTTAGCTCTCGCTGTTTTAACAGTATGTTGTTGTTTCAAATGTTCAGATGCACAAGATAATGGATCACCTACAGTATGTCGGCGCAAAACCTATACCAATTACTGTAAAGGACAGGCTATGTCCACAATGGTTGTGTGACAATATTCAGATTCATGCATTTTATATCCGAATGAGACAACATGCATTTAAGGTTAAGTAATATGGTAATGAAAGCAACGTTTGGTACTGGTACTAATGACGACAAATTCATAAAGCATAGCCTATAAAACACCAACCGGTTCCAAATATGCGGCTACACTTCTTACACGTCATGGAGCAACACTCGCCACGGCCATCGAACAGAGCAAATGTCTTTGAAAGTAGTTGAAGAGTGGTTTGAATGTTTTCAAGGAAACGTGTCGTTCAGTGAAAAGTTAATTGAACGTTCAGAACATTCAGTCCACTGAACGCACCCTTTGATTATCCTGTGTTCCATGTGTCCATTGTTCCAGGCGTGCTTTCCTTGTTCCAGTTCAGGGTCACTGTTCCTCCCTCATGTTTCATAGATGATTGTCTTACTAGTTCCACCTGTGTCAGCTAGTTTAACCTGGTCTAGTGAGTTTCACCTACCCCACCTTGTTCCTGTCCAGTGGTCTGTATCTCCTGTCTTGTCTACCTTAAACCCTCGTGTTTCTCCTGCCCCTTGTCAGTTGTTGTCTGCTGAAGTTGCTTCGTCCTGCATGTGTTGCGATCAAGCCCCCTTGTTATATCTGTGTTCAGCATACTGTGTCGTGCGCTTGGGTCCTACTTCTCTTTCCGAGCATTATAAAAGTATTTTCAGTCACGTCTATGATGTGGACACATTATGTGTACATTTCCCATGCATTATTTCATTTGGCAGATTGTTTGAATGCTATATGCAATTTAAGGAGGTGAATATGGCCTAAGGGTTTTTGTAAGGTGATGAAAACAAACTTCCCATGCCTGCAATGGGATGAGATGGGAGTATATCAGGGCTTTGAGTGTTTGTTGGGTGGGTGTTGAGTGCTGCCTATTTAGCTATAGTGCAGATGGATGTGGCATGGTGAAGATCTTGGTAGAGGCTTGTCAGTGTCATTGAGTGGGATGAGGCATCGGGCTCAATGCCCTGAGCTGTCCACATTCAACAGATGTCCTGCTAACCTTATGGTATCTGGGTGACATGATAACTGGTGTATTGTCACTGACTGAAAACTCCTAACTACACATTTTCTTACAAAAATGTCATGATATGTGACGTAGACATCATATTATTTTCTATCTCACTGCATTGAAACTTTTACAACCAGAATGTAAATTACCAAACCGTCCATGACGAGAAATACTTGTCTTTGTAAATTAACTTGTGGTTTGATCCCCCCCAACATTTCACCCTTTAATAAGATGCCTGACCTGCCTGACCCTAAATATTTTGAATTTGTTCAGTTTTCATAACTTATGAATACCTTCAATAGAATCATCAGTGATGAGAATACATACAACGTAGTTGACAAATCAAATATTCTGTATATATTGTCATGAGCTTTAGAGACTACAAACAGGTTTCTGTTTAAATGTTCTTCTTGATGGCCTGTGGATAATACAAATTACCCAACATGGCCTGAATCCACTACTGTGTAATAAGCAGTGCTTTGCTTTGACATTAGCCTACACAGCATAATTAATAGTGGGTGACACAGAGGGAAAACGACGTAATAACACAAAGGTGAGTCAGATATCACACATGAAGCTGTGTGTGTGTATGTATCTGTGCATGTGTGTGTGTGTGTGTGTGTGTGTGTGTGTGTGTGTGTGTGGTGAGAAGTAAAACTCCCCTGAAGAGTACAGAGCAGAGAGGGAGACATCTGAACTTGTCTATTTATGCAAGATGCACACCGTTTGGGTTGCTAGGTAACGGGCCTGGGCCGGAGCCGCAGTTTCATTCTGTGAGGCGATGAGATAAATTAAGGCAGAGAGAAAGAAAGGAAGGTTGGTTGCCTATATCCCTCTTGTAAATGTCCCAGACAACATGTTCATCTGTCAGTGAATGATATCTTTAGCTTCCACTGGTAGTCGCCTTAATCGTGTCGCCTGAAGTTGAGATTGGTTTATCCTCGTACCCGCCCACTTCACATTGCTTCCAGTCCCTGAATATCATTGGCTTTCCATTGTCTCTAGTCACTACATCACTTTTATGTTCCTTCCAGTGTGTCTGGGGCTTTAGAGACTTCATTTCTGCTTGGCTTGCCACTCACTACTGCATCTTTGCCAGAATGGCTCTAAAATTCCACTGGCAATCTCTTCCCCTTCAGGCTGCAAAACCTTGGCTGGGTTCATACCTGGGAAATCAGGGCATCATATACACATACACTACACAGTATGTCTCTCTCATTTCTCTCACTGTAATTGTCTCTCTATTGCTTCACAGATCCCAGAATTCATTCAGTTTCACTCAGATACCAGCTTTGCTCCTATAGTTTGTCAGTTTTTAGTGATGCACAAGTTTCACACACACACATGAACGGACAAAGTGGCAGAATTAAATGAGCACTCTGTGTCACTCACAACGCTGTTTGGCACAGTGGCATACAGATACATGAGTAATGCACAAATCTGATGAATCCTGCATACACGCATACAGACATGTGCGTGCACACACACACACGCGCACACACACACACACACAGACAGGGACATCCACTCTTGTCATTAGCCTGCCAAGCCCTCCTTCACCCTAATCTGCACGTTCTGCAGACAAAGACTGAATCAAGGGCACAGTATTTTTTTTTAAAAGACAGGATACACGATGACAGACTAAAAAGTAACTACAGAGTTAAGGTTACAAAAATGAGAGCACATCACTTAAAAATAGTTAACTCGTGTTGGCCAACGGGTCTAGAGAAAGTTACAGTAACAGACCTTGAAGTGGTGCAGCAGGTATGGGTCATAGTGAGTGCATATACGGACGGTTCCATGTAAAAGGTTAATTCCTTAATAGCCCAGATCATACACTAAATGAGATTGGAAGATCCTGTAACTGGTTACAGGAAATTGACAAAATAGAGTACAAAGAGTATTGTCCCTGTCACTGATAGTCTGATTTGTAGCCACCCTGGATAAAAATGTATGTTCAAAGTTATACATTTTTTTAGCTCTTACTGGCTTTTTCTTTCCTATTATTATAATAACAGCCTAACAGATGAGTCACAGGCATGGAATACACTCCAAAAAGGATGATCTCTTCTACTTCAGTTAACACATCAGTTTCCATATAATATCTTCTTTATATACAATTTATTTTCGTTTTTTATTTTTAGCGATACAGTATTTACGTCTATCATTACATTACTGTAGTATAGTCTACTTCTATTCTGGACATCCCACTGGCATGTCAATATTAAGATACTCAATGGTTCCACCGCGCTACGAATTGTTAAATAGAAAAGCCATATATTGTTCGCGATTTACCGAACTAGAAAAATATAAGCGGCCCTTGAAGTTTTTGACAACCCTGCAACACCGGACTGTCCTATTTGCGAATTCCTCATGCGAGATTGGCTATACCTCAGACTAGGCTATAGCTAGCATTGCAACCAAAGACGCACATATATAGCCTACATCAGTGATATTACAGTAGTATAACTAAAACAACAAACAAGAGTGATTGAGCTATATTGGCTATTGGGTAAAATGTAGCCGAGTTCAGGCCTTTCGTTTTTTTTCTCAGTCACTCTCCCCGTGTTTTCCTGGAGCTTGTATCCGGGAGTGACGATTTAGACAAGGCAAAGAAAAGTTCCGAAGCACTATTACAGCTTCGGGGGATGAAACTATCTCTAAAGAAAACGTGCCAATGTATTGTAGCCCAATTGAACTATAATGACACGTGATTTGCGTAGGCTACACAATTCACTAACCTAACATAACAATGTTAAGATACAGGGTTAAAACCAAAGATAAACCCATACTATATGATCCAGATATGACGACACCCACTTCATATGTTGATTTAGTTTCACCAAAAAATCCCAACAATCACACAGACATCATAAAACACATAATACCAATGGCACCTGCAATGTCTGTGATATGCTAACAATTACATATCGTATGTTGTCATATTAGCAATGTGACGTGAAGTGAAGGTAGGCATTGCTGCAGTGGCACTAACCTGGTAAAGCCTTAGGATGCGGGGACTATTGTTCCACTTCTCTATGGTAATCCAGCACGTTTCTATCCACTGCGACAAGTTCCTTAACTAGTTGGCTATTAAACAGAATAGGTTGCCAAATAAGCATGCGTAGGCTTATCCCTGTGTTATATCTTATGTTTTAATACGCTGTTGTGTCAACGTGTTCGTTATTGCCTGGCTGTACTAATTATTTCCTTCGTTTTTATTTTACTAGCATCGTCCCGTCCGATGATCAGCCATATCGCCGTGGATCCAGAGTGGAGCAGAGGCGTGATCCCGGAAAGCACCGCAAGGAGTGTGTGTGCGCGTCCACGGTGCGTCCGCCTCTCTATCCTGTGTGTGTGTCTGTCTGGCATCTGTCTGTGTGTAAAGTGGGGTCAAATTAGTGCTGGGGGCCACTGTCACAGGGTATTATATTATCTTCATATTCAAGTTTAGTTCTACTCGGATGTAGCCAGAGAAAGTTTCTCGTGAATAATGTATGAAATGTGTGGCCCAACAGCACTGAATAACCCACAATTAATTAAATGTGAGTACCGGTACATCTGTTGTATTGGCTATACCAGAGTCATAGAAGATTACGTATATGGCTCTGGGCTATACCATTAACATGTATAAGGACAAACAACTCGTTGAATAATTAGTATTAGTATTTTTTTCTTAGTCTACTGCTAGGCTATGTTTGATTGCATACCTACCATGAATCTGGCTCGGTATAGTGGAGTGTATTTTGTTCCAGCGTGCTTCATACACATATAATCAGCCCAGATGTAAGAACAATAGATAGCGCCACCATGTGGCTAATAGCTAGCCACACATTTAAATCATAGATAATTTACATTTTAATACAGAGTTAACAATAAAATGCATACAATTAATAGCCTATACTAAACTAACTTAACGTGTATTCATTGCGTTACGTTATTGTTCTATTCATTCAGTTAACCAAACGGTATTATAACCAATAAATAGGCTACAATGGGGAGTGCTGAATATGAATTTCTGATGTCGATATTTTTCTCTGCATAGAGGGCGCTAATGGAATATGTTGAACGTTGTGCAGGGCACCTCTTGTGCTCTCGTTGGCGCGTCTGCTTCTTGTTGTTAGGCAGGTTGTCAGGGGCAGCCGACGGCGCATAAGATATACGGCTAAGCAGGCATTGTATTATTGTATGACGTTAGTTAATGATGCCTTTACCAAAGCAAACGTCTTAAAACTTGGAAACGTGCACTTTATTTGACCAAACAATCAAAGAAGACAGTGATATCACATGTCAAAAGCAGTTTAACGTTAATGGGGTTAGATTATAGTTACCGTTGATGGTAGAGTCAGGCTAGGCTAGCATTGCTAACCAAAGTCTGTCCAGCATCTACCGTACTGTATAAACGGCTGTTTGCATTTGTAAAGGCCAGTGCAGTGGTACTGTAATGATGGGCATCTCATACACCTAGAAGGCATTTTTTGCTGTGTGTTTATTTGTTTTAATTTGCTGCCATCATTATCGGCTCCCATCTCAATAACAGTACTAATCGAACCGATGATGGGAGACACTCAGGAAAATCCAGAAAACAATGATGATCACTGCGTTGGAGAGGAAGCATTACCGTCCTTCAGCTCCCCATATCGCTCTCCTTTGCCCAGTCGCGATCGACTCAACATCCAGAAAAGCAATGTATGCTCTCGTGCTTATTTCGTTGTGGTTATGGTTTTCTTCCACGTATATATATTAAATATCATTGCGCTGCTTCTCTACGTGCACTACAACAACGGCCCTGGAGATATTGCCGTTAGTGACGGGGCATCTATTGACGAAAGTGGAAATGCCCTACCCCATCATACTGAATCGGCCCGAGATCTAGAAATGGATAATTACCATCAAAGTTTCAGTCTTCCACGCATCGAAGGCATACGGGTGGGTGGGTGTGTTACTATACTTTTTTTTTTATATTGACGTAACGGTATCTTGCACCCAATGATCTCCATGCTTTAGTAAAATATAAATTCAACAATTGATTGCATACAGTAATATGTTCAACACGAATGGTTAATTATAACATATAATTTAAAAGTATACACAGTACATACCATTTTCTTTATTCAAAATACTGAACTCTTATTTCCAATGACACTGTTGTGAGCTCTTTCTTGTGTACTTGAAGTCATTGTTGATTTTTTATGTTAGGTGGGTCATGTTCAACGGGTGTCCCTCATGCCTGACAGGACACATGAGATGAAAACCCTCAGCTTGAAACCTCTGCTATTTGGTAAGGATAGAGATCAATAAAGAAATGCACAAGTGTGATGGACCTAGCTGAAATCCCTGCCATTTTCAATAATTACATATGATAATATGCAGCAAGCTTTCTATGGCAGCTTTCAAATTCCAAACCAGCTCGTTGAAGGCTTCATATTATGAAAGCCAAATCTCATAGCCAAACAAAAATGTACAAATGCAACTTGGAAGTCACCAATAGAATGTATTTGACTCCAAATACAAATTGCACTCATACACATTTAATTTAATGTTTATAATACAATTTGTTTTTCTGTGTCAGTGTCATTAATCTAGACCAGCACATTGTTTTATAGATAATTACATTTTCATTAAACATTCACTTTTACCCAGCCAAAGTTCAGTGTGTGACACCTATGCTTCATTTCCCAGATTAGTCTCCATTGTTGCTGTGTATTAAATGAAGTAAAATAATGATATTAATGCTGTGCTCAGTTGAAGCTGCTCCTAGTAATGAAGATAACTCTTGCATCGGTGGTGCTTCCATTTCCGAGCCGCTGCTATCAGGTTCCTGTGGCGTTTATACCATGCAAAGGCCTTGTGGACCACTAGCAGCTCCCCCAGCACTGTGCCAGTCACCACGAAGGTGCCACCTCGAGGGTGCCGCCGCGTCACGTTTCTCAAGCAGGTGGCATCTCTTTCCAACCACAGCTCAATGCGGGCACGGATCTGCCCGCCCAGCACAGGTCCGTGCTTCAGAACTTCCAGGTTTGAGGCCAGGGAGAACTGAGAGAAACGCACTGGGCTAGCCTTGAGCCGAGTTAGCCGCAGTTTAACCACTGGGTAAAGAGGAGATAACAGAGGCATTTTGGATACATTATGTTTGGCGTGCATGCGTGTTTGTGTATTTATGCACAAAACAATCAAAATCCAAATGCTACCATAGGTACTGCAGAGAGATTCAGTATAAAGGTATTTTGCTGCTTACCAAAGTCACTCCTGCAAAAGGTTTCCAGCGTATCTTTAGAAGAGGAGGAATCCCGTTCACAATCTTGACAGCTTGCCTGAGGAACTAAAATAAACGAATCCCCAATTAGACGTATGGTGCGATCATATGGGGTCGTGTTTACCATTTTCACGAGAAGAGTCCAAATGAACGCCACCCTTTGTGGTATTCACAACATCATGAGTTGAAATGATCTTGAAGCGCAGAGTTCACGAGTTGTGACGTGTTTCCAGACTTTTTTCAGAAAATGGCAGAAGCAATATATGTAACAGCTGATAAATAGGCTATTATTTGGTGGCTGGCAGTAAAAAATGAACAAGTTATATATAGTATATAATATGTCACGTTTTCGCTTCATCTCTTGTTCCTGTGTTGTTGAAATACTAAGTACTGGTAAGTCAGATCTAGAAAATATGCAAAAAGAAGTATTTTGGGGTCCATGTTGCTTAGTAACGGTCTCCACATGACTTAACCACTTGAACGCAAGGCTTTGGTGTACACGACTTGTAATCACGAGCTCATGAGTTCCATTTGAACGCAGCATAATACAATTGCCTCTTACATGCATCTTACCTCTGCGCCACCCTTGGTGAATGCTGGTGTTGGTGATGGAAGAAATACACACGAGGTGGTCTGAAGGAAATTGGTCACAGCGCAGGATCTCTGGCCAGGGGTAGCCATAGCAACTCATTACAGTAGCACAACTGTCCCGCACAGATTCACACAAACTCCTGCACGGCGATACAAACCTGGTGGAGAAATGGAAAGACATTGGTGAAAAGATGAAAGGAATCAAATCAATGGTGGTTAAGAAGCTACACCCCATCAGATACCATTTGATAGTTGTAGTTGTAGTTGGCTGGCTTTGTGTAACCATGGCCTCTTTTATGAGACTACACTGTTATTTGCAAATGTTTGAGCTGGGCCTTAACCCTTTCTCTTTGACATTGGAAATATTCAGCAATGGTTTTAGATGCATTTTTCTATTTCGCTTTACTTTACAACAGAATCTATTGACAATCCACCTTTTTAACTTTCAGATAATAACCGATATACAGTATATATGGTACACTGTGTACAGTATGTTTTTTTAATATATAGGCTAAGAACTGAAGTTTATAATTTGTGCATAATGTAATATATTTATTTTAGAGACCTGGACAGTAAATCTAGCCTTGCGAGACCATCCTTATCTCACAAGCTTCAGTTATATTTCGCCACAAGAATCAGTCTGGAAAGCCTAGGAATCATTGTGACTGTATCAAAGTAGAAACTGAACTTAGCAATCAGCAAAAACGACCAAATTCAGATTCTTCCAATAAACTGCCAAGTATTTTTTGAGCGTGTTGTGATGGCGTTGTGACTAAGAATTCATCTTGAGTGTCAGATTGGTAAATCCTATGCTAGTCCAACAACTCACACTTAAGTTTTAAAATTGAGCTGACTTATATTTATATTGTGAATATATTACAACAAATGACTATCTTCAGAGACAGACCATACCTGTCCAGGCAGATGGGTGCAAATAGAGAGCAAAGGAAGATGCGGGCATCTGGGTGACACTCTCGGGCGAGCAGTGGCAGCCAGCTGGCACTGTGCTGTACAGCCTCAGCAGGAGACTCGTGACCTAGCAGGTTGGGCATCCTCATGCTGTCATATCCAATGCCGCGGCACAGGGCCATGCCGGACGGAACGGGCACACAGCGAGAAGAGCTGTGGAGCTCCCAATGGCCATCTCCACCCATTGACCCCATTGGCCGAACGGGCTCTAAGCTAGTGCCAACGCCAGCTTCTGGCCATGGTCTGCCATTCCCTTTCACTGCAGCCTCTGGTCGAGACACACGAGTCCTCACCCTGCCCCCTTCCATGTCTCTTCCCCCAGCCCCAGCTCTTTCCCCTGTGCTGCTTGACCCAGCAAACAGCAGGAGAAGTACTAGGTAGGCTGAGTAGTGGCACGTCCAGGAGACCAAAAGAGGACAAAGTGCAGACGTCATTACTATAGAGAAGGCAGAAAATGAAGAAAATAAATAAAAAGGAAGAGATTACAATCTGTCTCTGAGTAAATGAATGTCTCTTGTCCTGATGCAGCAGGGTATGATTGGATAGGTGTATTTATAGCGAGATGTGATTTATATGCTTGGGGAGGGGTATGGGGAGGGGTATGGAACAATAGGGGCGGTGAGTGGTAGCATACCAAGTATCTGACTTTGATCATCATGATGATGATGATTGTCATGTGTGTGATGAAGCTTGGGTATTAGGAACAATGGCCTAGCATGAGAAGAGGATGAATGTAGCCCCCATGGAGTGAAAAACAACTACCCCCTCACCCCCCCACCAATTAATTTACAACCCCCACTAACCACTCACTACAGTATCTGTCCCCACCTTTATGCATCTGTCATTAGGCCTTTTGTCCTTTATCCGGGCCTACAATGGGATTGCAATGAATCGTTTCTGATTAGAACTACTACTCCTATTTACTAAATAGCTATCTGTTTTAAAAATCAGATTAAGTGATCCCGTGTGACTGGCCAATCTTCTGAAATGAGAACTCTCGTTTGAATTATCAACATGCTAAATAGGCTATGCAAGAATGAATGTGTGTGTGTAGGTATGTTTCAATGAATTTGGTATGAGCTCTAGTGTATTCACCAGTGTGAATGTGTGAACACACAAAAAGAGTTTGTGTTGTCCTGCTGGCCTGCCATGACCTGATTCCTGACGTAGGGAGAGACTAGGCAGGGAGAGGAGAAAGACTCATTCAGATGAACTATCCGGAGTAATTAGGCCTAGTGGCATCATGGGGATAAACTAGGTGTAACGGAAAAACACTGCTACTACTGTACAGGCCGTCACCTCACCGGAAACCTTTTATTAGAGCACAAATGCGTGGAGTGGTGGAATTCATATGGGAAAGTGAATGGTGGGTTGTTATAATACTTTAAAACCATTAAAGTAGCCTACTGTAATATACATTTATTTACTATTAACTATGGGAACAGTAATGTTACATGGCTCTGAGACCTTCTGTGTTTTGACTCATAGTCAATATCTTAGAATACACGATGTGTCTCTAGGGACTGTTGAAGAAGAGTAGCCTACTGATAATAGCAATAATAGCAACAACAACTCAACAGTGTTGTTTACCTGCTTAAATATTAGGATACATATAATTAGCGTTCAGCGTAATGGCTTTTTTGCTTTTTGTTTCTCTTAATATTTAAAGGGCTTTGTTAGTATGAGCATAGATAGATGGTGGTAATCCAATTTTATTTTTTTATTTCATAGAAAGTTATGCCTGCTGTATGTTATGCATGTGGTGTAACTATATAACACAAATACAATCCTCCCTTTAAAGGCGGGTACGCGATGCTGGAGGAAGATTGTTATCTCAACATCCAAATAAATGTACCTCTTAAGTGCTCCCTTAGAAGCTCCCCCCTCCAAGCTGAGTATGGACTGCCTAGGCTGGAATAGTGTTGTGTGATGTTGTTTACTTGTTTTCCATTTACAGAGCCAGGGTTGTGTAGTAACGGCAGATTTTTGTTTCAACCACACAGAGAACGGATGAGAATCACTTACTTCACCGGCTAATATACAGACTTTTCTACCTTTTAAACAATGACTAGAACTTAAAATTGAGTAAATGTTTTGTAATGTTTTTCATTGATCTCCTTCTCCTGTCAGAGATCCCTGGCTTCCTATCAGATGAGGAGTGTCGTGTCGTGGTGCAGCTCGCTCAGCTGAAGGGCATGATGGAGACCCAGCCACCAGAGCCCACCGGTGGACAAGAGCAGCCCAACCAGCCTCTCCTGTCTCTTAGCGCAGACGAGATCTTTAGCCTGCTGGATCTGGACCAGGACGGCCTGCTGCAGAGGCAGGAGGTACAGTAACCGAAAAGACAATAAAAAATGACGGACCTTATTGCACAACAGTTGCCAAATACTTGCCGTGTTGTCTGTGTGTCATCCAGATTGTAAGTCACTCACGCTCTCGAGATGGTACATGGCTCAGCCTAGACAACCTGCGGCAGATACTCACCAGCCTAGAGTCTCTTCCTGGAGGTAGGGCTGTGTACGGTATACTTCACATGCATGTGTGTGCAGGGGCCTACCCTGCTAAAAGATCCAGCATTGCTGGTCACCAGCATAAGGTATGTTTTGCATGCTGGAACCAGCATGGAATGCAGGTTTGCTGGTACCCCGGCATCCCATGTTGGTTGCTGGTGTGCTGGTCCACCAGCTAGACCAGCTTGGACCAGCACAATACCAGCACTAACCAGTATGAATGGAATTAATGTGGGTTTATGCTGGATTTTTTAGCAGGGTAATCTATGTTGTGGATTGTGATTCTGCAAAGATGAGCGGTGGCTGTGATTGCGTGTGAGCCCATTCTTGAATGGCGTGGCCAGAAGGGGAATTATTTCAATGTGACATGAATGGGCACATTAAAATCACATAGCTCTCCTCTGTGTCCTTTCCTTTATTTGTCCCTGGAACTCCTGGAACTTGCTCCTCCTTTTGTCCACTCCATCCCCCTATCCCAACGGTGGCAGTGTGGGACTATTGTGTTGTCTGGGGTGTGGTCAAACATGGGAGGACGGCCAGACGTTCACTCTGCCGAATAACATACATTTGTATATAGAGGGAATGAACTAGGATACTATTATGCACAATCGACCAATGTGCTTTCTTTCTTTCTTTCTTTCTTTCTTTCTTTCTTTCTTTCTTTCTTTCTTTCTTTCTTTCTTTCTCTGTTCCTTCCTTCCTTCCTTCCTTCCTTCCGACGTGCCCTAACATTATTGTTTGTTTGACTGGGAGCAGAGAAGATGGGCTACAATCCAGACATGCAAGTGATGTCACACATTAGTCCACCCCTTTCAGTTTCCTTCGGACAGCAAAACTGGACCAGTTATGCGGTAGAGTGATGCGTCCCACCTCTCTGAATTGCACTGTGCATAATACATTTCTGAAGTGTTGTCCGGCAGGTGTGCTCACCATGGAGGACTTTGGCCGTGTGTATGACATGTCTCAGCACCCTGGGCAGCAGCGCAGTGGGCTACGCCAGGGGGAGGTTAAACGCAGGAGCAAACATGCATGGCTTTACCAAGGCCCGGGATCTCACCATGTGCTGCACACACTACGGAACAGGTACTGACTCTGTGTGTGTGTGTGTGTGTGTGTGTGTGTGTGTGCGCGCGTGCACATTTAGAATGTTCTGGTTCCGACTGGTTCCATCTGGTTTCAACTGGTTCCAACTGGTTACAAATAAGCAGCGTTGTCTTACGTGCCCTCTCACGCAGAGTGACTCGACTAACCCGTCTGCCATCCCCGTTGGTTGAGCTGAGCGAGCCGCTTCAAGTGATTCGCTACGAGCACAGAGGTTTCACTGGTGCACACCATGACAGCAGCCCATCCCACTCAGAGACCACCTGTGCACATACGCGGCTGGCAGGAAACACATCTGCGCTCACAGAGATCACATGCAGGTGTGTTTCCTTTTCTCTTTTTTTTTTGTTCTTTTTTTTTGTTGTTCATTTTCGCTTAATTTCAAATGCTTTTGATTGCAGGTGTTAAAGGCAGGGTCAGTCATTCTTGTTAACTTTGAGCTCAAATCAGAAAAGTATCGCGGCGGCGTCTCACACTTCGAAGTGCATTGTGAAGCAAAGCGTAGTGCTAAGACTTTGTTGATAGGGGTGGTGTTTGCCACTTCGTTTGTTACTATTTACAGAGGCCGGGCTGTGTAGAAGAATCATATTATGTTATCAACACGCACAGAGAACGGTAAGATAGCGAAATGCAAGGAGATGTTTGTTGAATTTGATAAAAAGTGTATTAGCTTACATTTAGCTTGCAATAGCTATGACTACCTTTTTAAGTGCTCTTTCTCTAAGCCCACTGCACAATAAGCACATTTTCACAATGGAGGTAAGAAGCAGGCCATCCCCAGCTTTATGGTGTGATGAGGCTGGACAAAATCTATTTGTAGGTGGTCCTACCTTTTCAGTGGTCTTGTTTTATATCAGTCAAGCTAACTACACGATGGCAAGCCAAAGAAGCAGGATGATCGCCCAGGAGATATGCTGCAGTTGTTGGGCCGAGGACCGTGGTGAGTCAGGGTCTTCCAGAAGCTGCTGCTGAGACATGCTGACAGAGATAACGGGGTAGCCAATGGTCCAGCGGGCATCAGACAGCATTGTTGCTAAACTAAAGCCTAAAGGGACTCGGGTGTGGACGAACAGAAGACTTTCATTGCTATTTGTAATGTCCGTGGACTGTTTGGTAGGAAACATACATGGTGGTTTGACTTTTTTATGAAGGTGCCGCTACAAAGGAATCTGAACATTGAGTATATTAGGCTTTCCCTCTGCGTTTAATAATGATGGAGTCAGAAAAAAGGGTGCAGAATTAGTGTTCTGTTGAATGTTTTTTTTTACTTGAATTTGTTATCAAAAGCATAGATTTCTACAGTGATATGTGTCTGCTGTCTGGTATTTTCAGGTACCTGACTGTGCTGTTCTACCTCAACTCTTTAGAGGAGGGTGGAGAGACCACGTTTCCTGTGGCAGACAATCGTACCTATGAAGAGGAGGTTGGTATACGCTTTCTGCCTCTAGTCACAAACCAGCATGTATTCTGTCTGCCACCGCTAATAGAATAACGTCAGTGAGTCATTCCCTGAATGCTACAAGTAACAGGGAGTTGCTAAGCCTCTGTGAGACCTTATTACCCCAAATGAATATTGAGTTTCAAAACATTCACTTTCACATTCACTGTGGCTTTGTTTTAGGCGCTCATCCAGGATGGAGTTGATCTGACGGACACACAGGTGACTTGTGGCAGAGGGAATCTGAGGGTGAAACCCAGAGCTGGGGCTGCACTACTCTGGTACAATCACCTTTCTGATGGTAGAGGTAAGAATGTGTCTGTAATTCAAATACAGTGCAGGAAACAATGCAGTACTGTGCATATGAATGTCCCATACTGTCACATTTCTCACTAGGTTATCATGTTCAAGCATCATAAGATAGTTGTTAATTTACACTTTCATGTATTTATTAGCTCGCACTTTCATAAGCGTTTGCTAGCTTCATATGGCAGATGCCGATATGTATACAGTACATATATATAAATAATGCTTAATTTAATTTGATCTTTCTTTTGTGCCCCCAAGGATGGATGGGCGAGCTAGATGAGTACTCTCTCCACGGGGGTTGCCTAGTTACCCATGGGGAGAAGTGGGTGGCCAAAAGCTGGGTGAATGTAGACCCAGACCATCAGCGGCAAGCTCGCTACCAGAGACTTGTAACCCACAGGCCTGAAGCTAAGTCAGGCATGGAGGAACATTACCACCCGCTCTCTCACAGTGACCTCCACCAAGACCTATAGCGGGGAGTGAATGTGATTCTGAAACAAATGTCATCGATACTGACTTAATCCTGCTTCATAATCTGTCAAATGAAATCTGTGTTTGGTGTTCCTGAAGGCATTTTAAACCTTAAATAATTTGCACTTAGTCAAATAGTGACACAGCTTTCCTTAAAATAAGTTGTCTATGAAAAAAGTCAAGTCGGCGTGACACCTATTTATGTATAGGCATTATGTATGGCTTATTTATTTTATTTATTTATTTAAAGAAGGGAGGACATATGAGAAAGTGGGGTTTACATTAGTTGAGTGATTTAAAATATTTATTTTCATATTGCACCTTCTAAAGTTGAGTTACCTAACTTGGATTATTCCTTGTTTGACCGTTAGATGGCAGCACATGTAGTTATGCCACAAATAATACCACACCACATTATAATTGTGTTTGCAAATACTTTATGGATAAAAACACAAAGAAATAATTGTCATTGAGAAGGAAAAATACATCAATGTGCACTCAGTCCTTGTGTTTGTTTAGCACTCATTGGGGGAAAATGAATCTATTATTGACGCTGATCTTGGCTCTTTTCTTGTCATTGTATATTTTGATAAAGAACATGGTCTTTTGATCTCACTTCCCTAACTTCACTAGGAGATAATGGGTGCTTGAGACTGGCATTCAGTGCTATGAGCTAGTCCAGCTACTGATTTTATGCTGCTAGTCTTTGACCCCTGTGTATCAAAAAAGGTGGAACTGCTCCAAATTACAAACAGAAATCGCCTTTGAAAAGTTGTGGGAGGTGGTTGTTAAGGCCTGGGGAATAAAGCTGACTCAGTTGAGTCACCCTTTTCATAAAAAATGTTTAGCATTGTAAATGGTAAAGCAGCTTTATATTGTGGCCACAAATGCCATTTTGTCGAAACATACTGAAAGTTAGCATCAACAGAGTAGGCCTGCTTAACTGCCTTGTATACAGTAAATATAGCCTAATTAAATCTCAATGAACAGTGTTATTTAACTAGGAGGTAAAATATTTTTCTGTAAGAATCCATGTGTTATTGATATGTATTTGTTTCCACTATGTTCTGATATTTTAACTGAGACATTGCCATATCAATAGCTCATCTGAACAAAGTGTCCTGGATGACCAGTAAAAGTTAAATAATTTCTATTGTCACATATTTCATTATAGATTATTTATTTACCTTTTCAGACTGATAACACGTGTATAAATCTGCAGGATATTTATTTATTTATTACCTTTTTTGGACTATTTGTTAATTATTTATATTTTAATGTTTGTTGACTGAGGCACAGAATGTATCACTTTGTTTTATTGTATAATATACGTTACAAAAAAATATTATAAATGCTTTCTTACACGTCTTGCCTATAATATTCCATCATGCAAATGTTGTACAGCAGGCCTACAGACTAGACGTTACATAAAGATGTTATTGCCCACAACAAAATGTCGCCCAATGTTTAGAACAACTCTTGCGTGAAATGACGGTCAAGAGCTCTAGGCATATTATTTCATGTGATGGCATAGCAGACTGGAAGCTGGTAATTTGATGTATTATATTCACATGTAGGCGAACTGAAACATATGGCTTCAGGTTTTGTATGACCATATAGGCTACTACATTGGCCTGTGGTTGATTTAGCAGCAAACACGTCTACAACCTAAAGACTATTACAAAATATGAATTTGACACACTTTTGGAACAAAGTCGTATAGTAAATGCAGTGCATATCGCGGTGTTAGAATATTTTTTTCTTTATCTTAGGCTATTAGGCCTACATCACGAAAATGCAACGTGTTAAAGTGAACTACTACATTTCGCTAAGACGACAGCTTGTAGCATGAGATAAAATGACACAAATCCAAAACCGGTACCGGTAATCGGAACCGCGTCTTTCCTTTTGCTCATGCGTGCAGCTCTACAGCACGCTATCACATTTCTGATTAACGTTATGTAACAAGGCTTTGTCGTTTTTCCCAAAACAATATTCTAAGGCAAAGCTGTGCATATAGTGCAGTGTAGTGAATAATATATATCGTTTGAAAAATGTGTAAGGGAAACGTATAACTATTTGCGCAATAGAACATAAATGGTGGTTCATTAGTTATTTAATTTGTATTATTATTTATAATTAACCAATATGCATCGTGTGACGTATAGGGCAGTTATGCGGCAGTGGTCTCCACTCACTGACCATGGTCACTTCACGGACGGACCACTGGTCACTACCACTAGGGACGCTGAAGCTGGCAGGGACCACATAACTATAAGAACTTTAAGAACGGTAGTGACTAGTGGACAATATTAGTGACCATGGGCAATGGGTACAACCCCTCTCTCCAGTTATGTTTGTTTCCTATAAGGAATGTCTGCTGTAGTTAGGTTATACATGTGTGTATTTATTTTCAACAGATATAGTTGGGAAATTGTGTAAGAAAACAGGAAACGTATTAATAAGCTATTTGTGCAATGGAACTAAGTGTACATTTCTGCAGCCGTGGTCCGTCCACTCATTGACCATGGTCACCACACGGACAGACGACTGGTCACTATCACTAGGGGCGCTGAAGCTGGCAGTGACCATATAAGAACGGCAATGACCAGTTGACCCTGTTCACTGGTCACTGCATTTTCCTTGCTACTACTTAATTGGCTTTAAACCCGTCACCAGTTCTGTCATCTCAGCCCCCATTTTAACATAAAACAAAGGTCTTGCATTTCTCAGGCCAAGCACCGTATATATATGTATTTGTTTGTATGTATTTTTATTATTTGTTATTTATGTTATTATGTTCTATAGTTTAAAATAAATAAAATAAACAGCAACAAATCATCCTTAGTGCTGTGCATGAATTGTTGTCCCCACCGAAATAGGCTACTAACCTAGTTATATGACTGTAACACGATATAATGTCTAATTTTGCTTTGTACTAACAATGTTCTTTGTCTGAGCATGACACATAGTCCTATTAGTAAGAATATGTTATAATATTGTTAATTATAATCATTATGGTAATACATTAATTTGTACAGTTACTACATATACAATGACACGAGAGTAGAGTGCAAAATAAAAGCAGTTTGAGCAAACATTGCTTCTAGAAGCTATTGCTACAAAATGCTAATATGTAGGAAGTGGAACACATTCGGCGGGAGAGACATTTTCGGCACTACACTCCTTTTAGCGCGTCCTCATTCATTCATCGCCACTGCGGTCCACCGAGCGTGCTGCGCCGACTCTGATGCTGATGCTGTGCACCTTCACTCAGCCGAGATTGACCAATAGCATCGCTGGGAAGAGCGAAGGAGGCGGGGCGGTGCGGAGGGGGTGAGTGTGGGGGGGTATTTGGCTGTCAATGCCAACCGACTAGGGACCGCCGCTAAGCAGATCACATTCTCCCTCTGCCTCACACCACGGTAAAGGACCTTACAGGCGCACGTAATCACGTTGGTTCTTGGACTTCTGACAAATCGAAATACCTACACCCCTCTAGGCGTATTATCATTTTCTTTTAACTGTCATCCATGAGATTCTTCAGGCTTACCTTCAAGTGCTTCGTCGACTGCTTTTGAATCCCCCGTGTCAACGTCTGATTGTGGCGCTTTGCAAAAATTAAATCTTGTCGAGGGTTTCCAACGCGTGACAACAGCAAACCTACGCTTTTTTTATCGAGACGAAATTTACAAAACGATAAAATAAAAAAGAGAAGAACTGGGTAACTGGCTTCCATTCTATACCAGACACACTAAGTACCTTGCTAATATTAGCCAGCACCAGCACTTGGCTTAACCAATAAACAACACGTTTTCAGGTCAACGGCTATCTAATTTTAAATACTGGTATAAAAAAAAAAGTATTTTGTGTCAACATCACAATATGTCCCCAGAGGCAGAAGACAACACACAAGGTGAGTTAAAGTTCTGGCAGCTAATACAATATCATATTATTAAACATTACTTACAATTTGTTATATCTGCATTGTCATACAATCATGTTATCTAATTCCAAAACACCAGTTTCAATTTACTCAGACTATTTACATTTTGCACCTGGTAGCCTAGCATTCCATCAACATTTATGCATATGGTAAAAGTAATCTAAATCTATCTCTCTCACAGAAAAGTGTAATGCATTTGCAAAAATAATGACGGTACAACTAAAAGTTGTATACATTCATTGTTAGACAATTGTTTTGCAATTGAATCATTGTTTTAATAGCACTTGCACATTATTCAATTAAATCACAAACTGTCTCACAAAATTGTTCCACATTGGGTTTTTTTTTGTGTGTGGAACTGATGAGTCTACTGTATCTCACATACCTATTTTATTTAATGTCCTAGATTATTTCGTTTTTTTTCATTACTTACACACACACACACACCTCATACTGCTCTGATCCGGATTCAACTGCTTTCAGAAACATTCAAAACAGTGCAGCAGACACCCGTGTAGTGTGCATCAGTGTGGTAGATGTGTAGATAATAAGAGTGAAAGCCATGTTTCTGACAGAAGACAAATTAAGATGACTTGGTATTGAAGTGTGCCCTGTCTGGTAGTACTGCAGCACACAAATCACAGTCTTTCCATCTCAGTCGTGACTACAGTGCTTCAATGTCTTTGAACGTACCGACTGCATTACAATATAGGCTAGTCAGCATAGGTCTTGATGGTGGTAGTTATACCCCTGTCACGGCTTTGCAGAGTATTTTAATGCTCGATGTACTGTAGGTTAGGTAGCCCCAGCGTTGCCCTTTAACTGAACCCAATACAGTGCTACGGGATGCAGTCTAGCGTTCTCCTCTTTCCCTCCTCTGTTCAATCTAGGTCTACCCCACGAGAAACATACTATCTCTGCAGTGCTGATGTGAGATCATGTTGGCTGGTAGAAGTCTCAAGCGTGTGTGTGAGTGTGCGGTTGTGAAGTTTGTGTGTCTGAAATCCTCCCGTCAGTTTAGCTGATGAGCATGTGGAAAAATAGCAATACAATTGTAACTCTGACTAAGTACATGTATTGTGTTCAAATTCCTGTAGGTGAAATCGGTTGCCCCCAGACAGAGGTAGGAATTCCATCTGAGGAAGATGGTTCAGCCGCGGCTCGTCCCCTGGTGCCCGTACCTGGCGTAGGAGTTGCCTGTGGAGAGGTTGGAGGCGGTGGGCCACCCCACCTCCCCGATGGTCCTGCAGCTGGGCCCGGGGGTGGGGCTCCATCAGCACCAACTGTGGAGAGAGAGACGTGGACCAGACAAATGGACTTCATTATGTCCTGCGTGGGCTTTGCTGTTGGCCTGGGGAACGTATGGCGCTTTCCTTACCTGTGCTACAAGAATGGAGGAGGTGAGCTTGTGAGGAGGAATACATGCTTGTAGGCCTCTGTAAAACACACTGACATGATGACAGTCAACTGCTATTTCCAAGAGCTTTTAAGCAAGCTCATTGTCTGAAGAACTATCTTGAGATGGAGCCAACAAATAATTGCCTGGGCTTTGAGCTAGTAAGTGTTCCCATTTGAATATTGTAAAGGAGAAGACGAACACCTATCAAAAAGAGTTGTTAGCTAGCAATCCTTTAGAAATTGTATGGTCCCAAAAATATACTAAAACACTGTTTTAAGTTTGAATTGAAAGCCACACCACTGGTAATTCTTAATGGAAAGTGTAAGCAGGCAATATGAGAGACAGCATAAAACAGTAGTGTGTGTAAAGAGCTGTCATAATTTGTCACATAGCTGGAGGCAAAATACGGCTCTCATGTCTGTGAGCACGTAGCCTAAAAGCCACACCCTCACAACTTTAGCACAGTTAACAACAACTTTATGTCCTCATATGAATTTCCCTTTATAATTTACCGTCTCAGTTTCCTTACTTGACCTCTCTGCAGTTATGCTGCCATTGTATCTCCACTCCCCTTTCATCTACTGTGCTCCGTCACTAAACCGCAACTGGTGTTGGCTCCTGACCTTTAGCCTTGACACTGCTTACCTCTGCCAATCCCACTTTATTGCCTTACTTGTTTTTTTAGTTCTTTCATAAAAGTGAACACTGTGCCGTGTGTGTTCAACCTCATTCCGTCTAGCCCTCCCTCTTTTGTGGCGTCTTGTGACTCTGGTACCCACCTTCTGGTGTCACGTAACAATAGGCTGCCTCACGCGGTCCTCCCCCATGGTCTCCTGGCCGGGACGACAATGTAACACACAAAGGTGCTCTCTGCGTCTCTGTGCGCGATGAGGGGGCACGGGGATCTGTCACTCAATACAATGCATCCAGTTACAGCCCATCTTGACCCTGCCTGTGTATCAGCAGTGCCACTTTGTTCTGTAAACTTGACCGGCCCCATTAAAACACTTAGGAAACATTACCGTGACACCAGGCAGGAGTCAAGCTTTCACAGGCTCCCAAATCTGCCTCTTATACATTTCGCTCAAGGCCACTATAGTTTATTTGCCAGCCTAATACTGATAAGGGCCTGCTTCACACAGGTCAGAGATTAAACTGCCTGGAAGAATTTCTTAACGAACGTGTAATGCGTGACATGTCAGGTATGACGTGTCAGGTCTAGTTATGATTACTGAGGATTTGTGGAAGACTATTCCTCAGAAATGTGACCAATACCTATCTACTACCCCTCCTGCCATCCACACCTCCCTTCACATCTTGTTATATTTCTATCGATGTCTCACTCGCTCGCTCTTTTTCTCTCTTTCTCTCTCTCTCTCTCTCTCTCTCTCTCTCTCTCTCTCTCTCTCTCTCTCCCGCCCCCCGACTATTCCTCTCCCGGAGTCACACTCACAACTGTGTCCTTATAAGGCTACAGACGCCCGCTCTCTGAAAATGAGAAGGCAAACGAGGAACTCAGCGAGAAAGAAGCGGTCTGTTCACAGTGTCGTGGCAGAGGATCCACGTCCCCGCTCTGTTCCGTGACCTTAGTGTTTGGTGTCTTTCTCTCCGACGCCACTGTCCTAGTTTCTACACCTCCCCTTGTCTCTCTCTCTCTCTCTCTCTCTCTCTTTCTCTCTCTCTCTCTCTCTCTCTCTCTCTCTCCCTCACTCTCTCTCTCCCTCTCCTTCTCTCTCTCTCTCTCCCTCCCTCTCTCTCTCTGTGTGAGCCATCCATTTTTCCCTCCCTTCTGCCTCACAGCCTCTTTCTCCGCTGCGTCATAGCCCATCATGTGACTGCTCCCATCTGCGCACTGTGCTGGCAGAAGCCAGTGATGCTGTATTGTTTTTACAAATCGTCTGCATGCGGACTCGGCGCGGAGTCAGAGCTCCTACTCCATTTCAGATGTTCTGGGCGTCACGCTGTTCACAGCTATAATATACGTAAGAGGAGCATGAAAACAAAGAAACAAAGACCCCCTTCTGGAGCAGTGGTTCTCAACACGCTTGACTCATAATGACCCCTCCAACGGGAAGAGTGGGGTGGGGGTGGCTGGGTTGATGAACAGCATAATGTAACAATCTACAGCATAAACCATTATTAAAGCTATTCAAACGTATGTATCTACTGAAATCAAAATGATTAGAAATACTGTTAATAAATCAATGATTTCAACATCATCCTAAAAGCGCGTTGTGTTTGAAACCCTTCAGTTGGGTAGTGGGACTGCCCTAGATTGACTGGTAGATGACAATCCATGTTTAACCATGGCAGCTGTTCCCATTCTATTATCGCCTTGCCCCCCCTCCCCCGTCCACACACACACACACACACACACACTCTGTATCTCTCCCATTCAAGGACAATGACACAAAGTCCAAACACTTGGGGAATGAGAGACTAACTTTCTCAATGTGTGTGGTATACTAATGTCAATCCTCCTACCTTTCTCTTCTTTAAGACACTAATGTCAATGTTTTATTCTGTACGCCTGTATATTTTCTGACCACACAGACAACAACATGGCCTGTCATAGAAATAACTGTTGAGCCTGTCTCCAGCCTGCCTTCCCTTGTTTCTAATGGCTGTCTGTTGGATCGTACAATAACCTAACCCTACAGCTTAATATAGACTATTTCCAGGTCCCTCCCTGCTCACCCACCCACACCACTCACCCTCCACCCCTGTGTTCGTGTTGTGTCATTTTTCAGAAGTGACGCAACCCTAAGCCTTCCCTACAAACAAGTAGGCCTATGTTAACACAACGCACAACATTGGCTTTATTATACATAAATGGACGGTTTCACAGACATGGATTAAGCCTAGCCCAAGACTAAAATTAAAATGAAAATAAGTCCTCCAGTCCTCAAATCCTATACATGTCTGTGAAACCGGGCCAAAGAGATTAGTAAAATAAGGAATGTGATGGATTTGGCTTTAAAACACGTGTTTATTCCGCTTCACAGTCACTGCTGGATGGAGTTGGTCTTGATTTATCTTGGGTGTTGCAGTACATAGTGCATGGGTGTTGCAGTACATCGTGTACACACACCTATTTACACCTAAGGGCAAGGAAGGGAGTCTCTAATTAGCCAAATCACATTCATTGTTGAGCCACAAATAAAAACTAGTGGTAAATCCACAGGGTCACTCTAAAATTCAGCTAACAATGGCTCCTTTCCCTCCTAGCCTCCATTTAAGGAAATTAAATATCTGAACTAGCTATATGTTCTGTAGCATGCTTGAAGTCTTACCAATGCTTCCTGTAGTTGACGCAACACGTTGCAAATTATTAACAGCATCACTAAGAATATGTAATTGCCAATATTGTCTTGGATAAATGTACTAAGGGATTTGTTTTATAACAATGCGGTTATTTTCTAGATTTTATACTGTGTTTACTCATTGTGTACAGTTGGTAGTTACCACCAAACCCATGACAAAAAAGATATATTTCTGTCAATTGCTGACCATTATACTTTATACTTTTTGCTTCTATCTAGTGATGTGATTCGAGCGGTGTTTGCTGTCTTTTTCAGGTGTGTTTCTGATCCCCTACATGCTAATTGTGTTCATCGGGGGTATTCCCGTTTTCTTCCTGGAGATTGCACTAGGACAGTTTATGAAGAAAGGAGGCGTTTCTGCGTGGAATATTGCACCACTCTTCAAAGGTATGTTTCAATTGTATTTGTACGTGTGGAACAAAATGTATTTAAAATGTATTTCTCCTAACACTTAAATCCACCATGGCTTAGAGCTGGCAACTAAACAACACCAAAGGGGTCACTCTTAATATTGGGGAGGGGGGTCTCACTGAGCACAACAACACTGACTTGAAAAGGCCGCATCTCATTTCCATGTTCAAATAATACTGTATTGGCAAATTAAACCAGTGGTTAATTCAACTACAGTAGCTGTTCAATTGACTAAATACAAACCAGTATCACCTGAAGGAAATGCTTTTATTACTACTGTAACATTTAGAAAGTGTAGTATTACTTCAGGCAGGCTGCTTGCAGCAGTCAGCTGACACTCAGCTGACTGTCAGCTGTCACTCAGATGACACATCAACACTCATCTGACTCATTCATTGTCTCTTTGAATGAAGGAGCTTGGTAAGAAGGCTTTTAGCTACTCTGCTCCCTCCAGTTGGAAAATGCTCCAGGCAGATCCCTTTAATTTTTTTAAATCTCGGATGAAAAGTTTTCTTTGGAATCAAATTCTATAAATTGTCATTGCTTTTAATTGCACTTATTATTTAAAAAAATGTGTATGAAATAAATGTTATGTTTTTATGATTTTTATATCCTACTTGTGTTTCCTAGTCCTGAGTGTGTTCAGTGTATGATTGTTCATCAACATTAAACTCTACTGTGCATTTGCTGCTATTTTGGCCAGGTCTTTCTTGAAAGAGTTTTTAATCTCAATGTGATCACCTGGTTAAATAAAGCTAAAAAAAAAAAAAAACAGGTGGTCCTTTTCAACAGTTTCCTTGACCATTTCCTTGACCATTTTTCTCATTTTCGTTAGTTTCGTTAGTTAGCTCATTGCATGATCTTTTTACGGGATTTATGTGTGTATGCGTATTGTATTTAAGTTGGTTGCATTATTTTTATATATGTCATGTCTGTTTGCCTGTTCAGGGGATTATTGTTATTGTTAGGCCCCGATCCCGCCAGACACACTTTAGGTAGTGAGAGGCGTCTTTTTTCAATTGTTTTCTATTGTCAGAAAGCGTTCTGCGCACTGCAAATGCACCCTGGTCGCCTTGCGTTTAGACACACGCTGCACCTTGCATTTTTTGAGAAGCGCCTCGAGTTTATTAAACTTGGAGCAGAAAAGTGTTGATTGTTATTTTTTTTCTGGTTTCCAATCGAATGATCCGAGAAGCAGGCATCCCATGGTGGTGTGGTGTCAACACAGTTTACAGTAGCTAGGAAACCACTTTCATGGGGAAGAGGCTGTCACTTCATATCAGGAGCCTCGGGAGGTGTATATTGGCGATATTTAAAATATACTTTATACTGGCTAAAATGGTTTCACTTACACAATATTTGTGTAATTAAGAGATTTTCTGGAAAAAAATATTAACGCTAAAAAATGCTTAATTGTTTTAGCAGGGTTAGCTAGCTGGCTACTATGCCAGTTTTCCATACACACGCGGCCTGTCACGATGGCCTGTCTACCGGGCTATTGCCCGGTAGAGGAATTTTTTCAAAATAGATATAAGATTAGACAATATCCTTTATATCGATATAGTTATATTATGCATTCATTCATTACTTTTTTCCCTCCATGCCTGCACTTGGCCTGAGGAGTGGAGTCAGGAGCGAGTGACCACCAGAGAAAGCTCACATGTCAATTAATGTCGCAAAAAAATGTAAAATGTCACATTTCCGTCGGGTTTCCTGTTTTTTTCTCTATGCCTGAAGGATTTAGCCCACTTTATAGAAAATACCGATATATATCGTGTATCGGTATTCAACCTTAATATATCGGGATATTATTTTTGGTCCATATCGCCCAGCCCTGGTCACGATAATTACTATTTCAACTTATCGTGCAATATATGGACATAGCCTCAATTATTTTTCCGACATCAATAATATTGCCTGTTGTAAATGTACCTGTGTGTTGCTGACAGGGAAGTTAGCCATGCTGTGCTGCTTCTGTGCTCTCTGCAAGCAGGCTGTCTGCCTGCTTGCAGGCAACGCTCCACACACACATACACACAGAGCAGACAGCGACAGGTGCAATAAGTGTTCCTAGAGGTTTTATTAGCTGTTAATTGGTGTCATAATTCCAGTCAACTACACTTGGGAATGGTAAATAAATGGTAAATGGACTGCATTTACCATTAATGCGAAAAGTATGGCTTTTGGCCGGGTTTGAAACAGCGACTTCTGGATCACCTGTCGCCTTGCTTTTTTCAAGTTTTTACCGCTTCAAGGTATATTTTAAATACTAACCACCAAGCAATTAAATAGTTTTAACCAATCATAACGAACAATTGATGTCACATGACAATAGCGGAACAACATTGTTTACATGGTTCTGACAATAATATTGTTTATCGCAATTAATTCTGGGACAATATATTGCCCAATAAAAATTGTTATCATGACACAGTGTACAGGGCGCCAGCCCACAGGATTGTGTTCATAAAAATAAAAATAAATAATCAAAGGCTTTGAACTTTTCTTTTTTGCAGAGTATGCTGCAACAAAAAAAGGCAGTGCAATGCATCTTGCGTTTTGGAACCTTAAAAGCGCGTCCTGTGGGATCGGGGCCTTAGATACCCCCATACCTATCATATGGTTATAAGCCACTCAAGCCATTTTACCAAAGATAATTAATTAATTGCATACAATTAAATATAATACATACAATGTTCTAATTAAGTTTTTATACTAGATGAGACTAGTCTGACTGAAATGAATATTTATTTGACAATGTTAATACATAACGGTTCTGCTGGTAACAGTATTTTTACTGAAACAGTATTTCAGCCCGTGATTGTAGTGTAGTTTATTTAGCAAAACATAAGATTTCTTGTACAGGGTAAACACAAAACCACAAACAGAATAGAAATACAAATTGTTCTGGGATTTTTCATCTACATTTATCTTATACGTGCCTAAAATACTTTCTTAAATCCAAAATGCTAGTGCAAGTTACATAGTTTTGCAGAATGGCGTGTTTTTTTTTTCTTCTTCAAGATTCATCAAGTTTTTATTGCCTTCCAACAACTGAAGCCTACAAAAGACATCCGCAGACATCTCCCGATAACCCGCGATAAACAGCGACTCTAGTATCCACCGAGCAGAGTTTTCGCCCCTCCCCGGTGGCAGCCGACGTCTTGGTGGAGGTTAGGCTTTAGATGAATTTTTCTCCTTCGTCTCTACCTATCTTTACCCCTGTCTTCCTCTCTGCTAGGTTTGGGTCTGGCCTCCATGGTGATAGTGTTCTTCTGTAACACCTACTACATCATGATCCTGGTGTGGGGCCTGTATTTCCTTCTGCACTCTTTCACCACCCCCCTGCCCTGGGCCACCTGTGGTCAACCTTGGAACACCCCCAACTGCACCCAAGACTTCCGCCGCGCCTGCCTTAATCGCAGTGCCCTCCAACCTTCCCCCCTATCGCCCGCCTCCAGCCCTTCCCCCTCTCACCTCCTCTCCGCCTCCCCCTCATTCAACACGTCCTCAGTCCATCCACTCTTCAACGGCAGCTGCATTGAGACAGACGGCATGCGCTCCCCCGTCATCGAGTTCTGGGAGTATGTCGTCCCTGACCTGGGATTTATTATTGTTCAGTTGAACAGGGTGTCTGCAGATCCTGAGAAATCTTTAATGGTTAAACCCAGGGCCCTAAACATTTTATTCAGATACGTTCAGGTAGATTGAATATTAAATATTTCCATTGTAGCGGCCTTACAAAGTCAATAATACGTGTGTGTGTCTCTGACAGGCGAAAGGTGCTGCGTCTGTCTGGCGGGCTGGACGAGCCCGGTGATATCAGCTACCAAATGGTGCTGTGTCTCATAGCCACCTGGGTCATTGTTTACTTCTGCATTTGGAAAGGAGTGAAATCCACTGGCAAGGTGAGGAGCTCTGCATTTGTCTTGTATGTTTAGTCACTGTACAATGTTCAAAAGAAAGTTATGGGTCCAACACCTAGATTTGTTCATTTTTATGTATCTAAAATTAATATTTAGTTTTCCCCTTTAATGTCCTCACAATGGAAGGAGCATGCATGCAAAGACAATGTTCTTAGTAGTAATGCAACTAATGATTGTTTGGATAATTATGCAGATCATTCTCTTGATTAATTTATGAATTATAAATGTCAGTAAAATCAGTTGATAAGAGACAACATATGAAATTGACTTTCTGATCATGTTATCTGATCAATGAGCTTGAGTGAGTGTTAGATTTTGATGAATGATGAGACCAGTAGTGGGAAAGATAGAAAGATATGGACAGACATGAGCAGGGCGGGAATGGCTCCAATGATAGATATGGAGAGAAAGGAGCAAGACAAGGGATGAAGACAAGGAAAGGAAAGAGACCCCTAGTCTCTAGTCACCCTATTCCAGAGTACTGGAGCCAAAACATGCATATCTGCCCCTTTACAAACAGTAGTGCCATGCCCCATGCTGTCCTGACCCAGGTTCATTGAGTGCAGCAGTAGTATACCCTGTGTGCCTCCAACTTGTGCTATGATTTTTTTTCAAGTCACTGCACTTTGCCCTTGGACCCCAAATCAGCTTAATGTAGCGAGAGGATCAGCGTCTAGACAAACACGTATGAGCTCAAACACACACATACACATTACAGTCTTTGAATGTCTGTTTGTGTTATATGTGTTTGCTTTTCTTGTTTTTGTACATGAGGGGCTCAAGCCCTTATCGTTTGATTCCTGAATCCATGGGAGGAGTATATTTATTCAATATGTATGTATTATTCATTCATTAATTCATTCCTACTTAACGGCAGGAACGGTAGGAGTGGCAATGGAAACGTAAGGAAATGTGCAGAGATGTAATGCATGCGTATTGTGTCCGTAGCTGAAAATATTTCACCCCAGGAGCTCAGCTCTAAGCAGGGGGATAAATAGCGATAGATTGAGCCAGCCATTCTTAAGATGATTAATAATGTTCTTCCATGTAGATTCTGAACTGAACGTAAGGGGCTTTACTCCCCATGTTCACTCAGATCAAGGCAAATATGTTGTTTTCAAATGCTCTGCTTTTAATATTGTGCCATTTATGAGTATCCACAGGTTAGCCATGGGTGGCTTTATCAGCAAATACCCAAACCCAAACTACTGCCAGATAATACCTGCTGTTTTAATTTAAGTACTTTACGGGTAGCGCACACATGCATTGCAAATACAACATAGTGACAGGCTATAGGATATTCAGTTACGTAGATGTAATAACAGATACCGGGTACTGTAACTATAATATCTGTACACATGCAAGTATGTGCAAGCACTTGACTAGAAAGCTGATATCAATTTCATCAACTAAGTATGGAACATTTTCAAGTTTATGTGTAGGGTTTTAAAGGTTATCGTTTGAAATGTGATTTGCAGCCTGTCTCTCATGATCTCAAAAGATGTCTGTCAAGCTCTTCCTTTACATACGCCTTTGACTTTGACGAGCAGCGCTGTGAGTAGTGCACTTTACAGCCCTGTTCCCTCTTTATCCTGCAGGTGGTGTACTTCACAGCTCTGTTCCCTTATCTTGTTCTGGTCGTGTTGCTGGCCCACGGAGTCACACTCCCTGGGGCCTTAGATGGGATTGTCTACTACCTGAAACCCGACTGGTCCAAACTGGGAGAAGCGCAAGTATGTTTCGTTTACATCAGGCGCTTGTTTTCCAGGGGAGAAAGTGGAACGAAGTCAGACAATAAGGTTTTATGACTCGCTGTCCTGTTGTCTTAGGTGTGGATTGATGCCGGCACGCAGATCTTCTTCTCCTATGCCATCGGTTTGGGTGCCTTGACCGCGCTGGGCAGCTACAACCGCTTCCATAACAATTGTTACCAGTGAGTTTACACACAGTATCAGACACCATGGCATCTGTTATCAGCCAAACCTGACACTTTTATTGTATGAGGCCCCCAATTTTATATTACTCTTCCCCAGTGGTCAAATAAAACACATTTGTCCTTTTCATTATGGAAGCACTACCAACCACATCTTAAACTTGAAGTCGGTTTCAGTGACAAGCATATGAAATGTAATCACTGTGACAACAAGCAAAGTCTAGTTGTTGTTTGTTCTTAAAGCCATGGACTGTATATCTGGCAACAGAACAAACATTTTTCGGATTTCTCTGTGCCAGTGGTGTTGCAGCCTAAGGCCCCGATCAAACCAAGACGCGTCGCTAAAGGCACGGCTGCTTTGAAAGCGCTTTGATAAACCCCCTGATAACACAGATGACACAGCTGTCGATCACACCTGTGCCAAAGAGAACGGCTGCCTGGGCCAACTGTCACATTGACGGACAGCGCCACTCCGCACTTTGTGCTGAAAAGTTGAGAATATTTTTACTTTTATGCGCATCTAAAAAACACACACAAAAAAACGGAAGCTCTACGCCATAAAAAAGCGCCTGCCAGTCGCGCAGTATGATTTTTCTGGCGACGCGTTTTTAGCGACGTGTCTCGAGGTGATCTGTTTCCTGAAACATGCATTGCGCACAAGCATGCAAAGCCATTTCCCTGATTAAAACAGCAACAAATTGATCATGACTGCATTTCAACCCTCTTCATATTTTTAGCATTCCACCATTCCATAGTAGTATTTGAAAAGATTCTTGATGTAACCCATCCAAAAGAATGCAACCCTATTCCTTGTCTGTTTCAACAATTGAGTGTGACACTGTTTTTGTTAGCTAGTTGATGCACTATAATGTGTTTACCTTAAAAAGAGAGATATGTAAACATTAAAACCCATACATGGTGCAATAGCTAACTGGATGCCAACAATAGCGATACTTTTTAATAGACCTCTGGACCTGGGACTGAGACCTTGCAAGATTTAATTGGTATTGCCCATAATAGGGACTTGTCAGGACTACACCATTGGACTTTTTCCATCCCTTGACCTAAATTGGAAATAAAAAGATGGGGTTAAATTCTAAGGTATGTCAGCTCCGCTTTTCTCTTCTCACACACTTGCAAACCTTGTATTAGTGACAAAGTAAAAGGATGTGTGGCCAGACTCACATTTAATCAGTTAAAATACACTGTAGACTAAAATTATTGATGATTATTAATGATCTATATCAGTGGTTCTCAAACCTTTTACACCAAGTACCACCTCATAAAATGTTTGCCTCTCCAAGTACCACCATTATGACCGACGACACAATTACACGTTATTATCATTATCATTATTATTAGTAGCCTAGTAGTAGACTACTACTACTACTACTACAAATACATGTAGGCTATTATTATTTATCTTCTATTACTGTAATATTATTGTCATGTGATATCAGTCTGTAAGGCTACCTTCCTCATCATAGTTTTAAACAATCAGAGTGTGGCAGTGGCTTGAGCTATAGTCTCATCTGATAAGTTAAATACTATATAGTTTTATTCATTTAAGGACGCAAACTCGCCCTGACACCGTTGCAGACAGGCAGAAGAATGCGGGATATCGCGTTTCAACACACATTCAACACATAATGTATGTAGGCATAGACAGGCGCTTTCACTTTCTGCATTACCTAACTCCGCACCCACTCATGAACACATTTTGCAAGTGCACCATGGGAAACGACAGCAACAAGCAACCGGTTTGTAAGGAGATAAAGAATGGCTAAATCATATCGAGATGGTTCGGGTATAAAAAAAACAAACAATGAGCAGCAGTATTGTTGAGCGCTATATGTTGCAACAAGGGAGGAGCATCGGGGAGGACGCAGTGCACAACGTGATTTGAAAGCTTAAGTCATTAGGCCCAATTATTAGTCCGTGGCCACAACTTTGCACAGTGCGGATACAAACGGCTTGTTGGATTCTCGGCTAGTTCTCTAGGCTATGCTAAAGGATAGCTATATTAATATGTATTGTATGTGCACAAACAAACCCCATACAAAATATTAGAGAAGAGATGTGCTTGAAAGAAATGCCTGTTTGCTGAGCTAAGCAGGACGTGCATTGTCGTCTGTATGAGCTTCAGCTTGTCACCCATGTGCCACAGTGAACACAGTCTGTGTGGACAGTTACGCACACAAGCCTTTTGTGCAGCCATTGTAATTATATTGCTAGTCTTACAGCACGGACTGTGCTTTTTGTATTGAGTTAAACAACTAAATAGGTATTCTCAGAAATGTGCATATTTAAATTTCATAAAGATTTACATTAGATATTTCAAAGCAGTATTGTTCAGCAGGAAAGGAAAACCTGTGTTAACTACAATTTAAATCAGACTGTTAACTGTAGTAGGTACAATTTAATATGTTAATGTGGGATTATGTTTATTTATGTAATTTGATTCAATTTTGATAAACTGTTACTTAACAGGTAGAGGAAATATGTATTTTCACCTTTTTTTTATAAAAGGCTTCTAAATTAAGGCATTTGTGACAGCTCATGTCCTATTTGGCTTACAACTGAGCACTAAACCAAAAATATATCACGTATCGTGTATTCAGACAAAAAATATATAGATATTCATTTTGGTCCATATCGCCCTAATATACTGTATGTGTGTGTGTGTGTATGTGTATATATATATATATATATGTATGTATATGTGTGTATATATATGTGTGTGTATGTATATATGTGTGTGTATATATATATATATAAATACACATATGCATATATATATATACATATATAAATACACATATGCATATATATGTGTATTGCATCTTAAAGATATAGGGCCCTATATTAAATCTGCCGCAAAGTTGCGCAAAGCGGGACCGCTTTGTGTCTGTGCTAGTTTCATTCCAAAGTAGTTGTCATTTACCCGTCCAGTGCCCATGTTGTGTCTTAACATGAGATGTGTTCTAGCACACTGCTGGCGCATTGTTATGTTGAGGCAGTTGAAAGTGGTTGTGCGATTACACCAGGCAAAAACCTGGTGTAATGTAAACGGCGTAGCGCATTATCAAGATAGTATCGCCTATGGCGGGTGCACAATATGTGTACAATCTGCTTGTTACGCACACAGGAGCGCACATACATGTACATTGTGAAATATTATTTGTGCGTAGCCTACATCAACATATTTTAGGGATCTTGTTTGAACCGTGATCTTTAAACTGTGCAGTTAGATTGGTAAAATAAGGATCATTCTCTATCCTAAACTTTCCTCGGTATGCTATCTCATGGAGATAAGAACCTTGTTGACTGTTGGCTAAAGCAGACCGCTTGTGAAAACAGATGCAGTGGTGTTATATAGTTGGAACAATCCAGGTCAATCTATTGTGTATAAACTCACATCACAGTAGTGCAATATTCTTAGATTGTGTTGTCAACCATAATTGTTTCTGACACTAGCCTAGTCAGAAACAACACATCACGGATGAATGAGGGAACTGGCCAAATATTGTCACTACATACTCACATTTTAATTCTTACATTTTATATGTAGCTGATGCTTTGAGAAAAGCTATATTTCACTCTGTCCAAAAGAAAACATGACTGCTCAGGTGATTCTCAGCTTTGTTTTTGATTCTTTTGAAAAGAGAATCTAATTAGATTTACATTTTTATGAATTCATTTAATGTAACATTTGTTTAACATCCCTTAAGAGAAATAAACAAAAAGTAAGTCTTATAAAGTATATTTCATGCTAAGTTTGGGTATTTCTCTTAAGGGATTTAGTAGAAAACCTGTTACATAAATTATTTACAAATGAAACTCAAATGAGAACCTGATTAGCAATCAAGTTAAAGTTGACACTGGTTAATTGACTCAATGCTCCCAAATGCTACGTATGTTCACATAGGCTACAGAGAACAACGGCATTCACAGAAATAACGATTGATCCTCCTGTCTTTCTCAGTTTCCAACTGGCCCTCCTCTCCTCTCAGGTCATTGTCTGTCTGACATGTCTTACAATAGCCCCATCCTATTGTATAAAACATTTCGCTTCATTGACTCTCGCTTTCTCTCTGCACCCATGCCTTCAAAATGCAAAGTGCTTTTTTGGCATGATGCTTTTTACATCTCCAAAGATCAATACCCTCATACTGTAGGTGTCCTTCTCTAATATACTTGCATCAATAAAAAAAATAAAAAATAAAAAAAATAAAAATAAAAAATATATATATATATATATATGGAAAAAAAAGAAAAGAAAAGAAAAGAAATATATGTGTGTGTGCGTGTGTGTAGGGATGCATTCGTGTTGGCCCTCATCAACAGTGGAACCAGTTTCTTTGCAGGCTTTGTGGTATTCTCTGTTCTGGGCTTCATGGCAGCAGAGCAGGGAGTGGACATCAGCAAGGTAGCTGAGAGTGGTAAGAACACAGCAGCACCCAACCAGTGTTCCTTACGGCCAGGCTACATCGGATTCTACGCGAAGTTCATATTCTTACTGGCTGCACCTGCTGAACATGTTCAGCCATGTCATGTTTCCCAGTAGCTTGGTTTAAAAATAAACATTGATCATTTATGATCCATTCACCCCAGAAAAAAAAGAATAGAAGACTGTTGGTATCTTTTATAATAATGGTACATGAATTATCATGGATTTGTGCATGATCTGTGCATTACTTAATTCATTAATATATCAGGAAACATCAGGTTGTAGACCTGCATGAATAATCATGAATACATGCTATTAGGGGAATTAGAGTCCCTCTAATAGCATGCATGCACAATATATCAATATAAGTTTGTCAATCGTCAAGTTTGTCATCATGATGTGAGTTGCGTGTTTTCATCATAGTAGCCAGCAGGTAAATTCAGCAATCACAGCACATTAATTCTGTTGACATCCAAATACAGTAGTCATCATTAACTAAGCATTAGCTTCTCATTACTTCATCATTGTTGTGCCCCTCAACTAAAGTGATTAACTGGTGTTACTGTTGCCACACTGACGATGGCTTCAGGGTGGGGTGTCTCTGCAAACCTGCAGACCTTAACTGAACATTAAATAAAATAAACTATATTACATTTGTTCTCATTGTAGGCATTTATTGTTCTGTCAATCAGGTGTAATTTACGTTCATTTGAATATAAAAATTAACCATTCAGTTTAGCCGAAACAAGCTCCAGTAATTAACCAGAATATTAAAACATGTTATTCTGACAATTACATTTACTATACAATGTATAATACTAACTATTCAACAATAATATTATGAAACTCTCAATAATTCAATTCAATTCAAACATTCATTTCTTGTTATGTCATGTTCATTTAAACAAAAACACTACACATTTGTTCCTGCTATAGTTCACAGCGGGCACACACACACACGCTATGCTAATTAATGATGATTCGTTAGGTATTAATACATGAAGTAATGCACAAATCATGCATGAATTCATGATAATTAATGTACCATTATTCTAAAGTGTTACCAGCTCTCCGCAGCGCATATGCTCCACGTATGTGCTGCTCTCATGCCCAGTGTCGCTGGTTCCATTGATTATTATGGAAGCGTAGGGTTGCAGCATACGCTACGCGTTCGATGTAGCCTGGCCGTTAGCCTCAACAATAACATACAATAACAGACTATAGCCCATTCCTCCAGACTGATCCATATCCGTTGACGTGCAGGGCCGGGCCTGGCTTTTATAGCCTATCCCAAGGCTGTGACCCTGATGCCTCTGGCACCACTGTGGGCGGCGCTCTTCTTCTTCATGCTGCTGGTGTTGGGCCTGGACAGCCAGGTAAACATTTATTTTTAAGACATGCTTTATTTCAATGACGCCGGGACTTAAAGGTTTAGTCAGCTATTGCCAGGTAAATGTAAGATAATACACTTTTTTGTCAAATTCAATGAATATCTCATCGCATTTCGCTAGCTTACTGTTCTCCGTGCGTGTTGAAAAAATTATTGGATATTTGTACATAGTGGTGAACACTGCTCACATCAACAAAGCCGTAGGTAGCACTGCGCTTTGCTTCACAATGCGTTTCGACGTGTGAGGCACCGCCGCAGAGGACCGCGGAGCGATACTGTTTTGATTTGAGATCGAAGTTAGCAAGAATGACTGACCCTGCCTTTAACTGTACTTAGACACAATGATTTGTATCGAAATACAGTAAAGTCCCGGCGTAATTCAATCAATTCAGTGAAACCCCTTGGTTTGTCCATCCATCCATCCATCGTCATCCGCTTATCCGGAGTCGGGTCGCGGGGGCAGCAGACCTCCCTTTCCCGAGCCACATTGGAAAGCTCTGCCTGGGGGATTCCGAGGCGTTCCCAGGCCAGTGTGGAGATATAATCTCTCCACCTAGTTCTGGGTCTTCCCAGAGGCCTCCTTCCCTTGGTTTGTGTCCAGAATTATGTTGAGAAGTGATTGAAACCGGATATAAAAAACGTCATTGTTTAGGTTTGAAACTCAAGGCATGCACTTTTGACAAACATATTATTAACAGTGTGCTATGCAGACATATGGCTTCCTTGTGGGCAGTATAACGCAGAATGTGAATGTGACATCTTCACAAAATATGTAATATGTTAAGTAAACAGGCACATGCAAAAACACATACAGCCAGGTTAACCATATATTTTATACATATATTTATACAATTATTATATACCATATACTTATTAGTATGCAATGTGCATCCACCTATACAGAGTTCTTAGTCATTCCCTTATTTTCTCCTTCTCTCATTTTATTCTATGGACATTGTTACGCACACCCTCGCATGCTATTTTAGACTTGGTGTCTTGGTCCATGGACTGAAATCATTGTTTTGTGAGATTTGTCAATGAGCTTATGTTTCATTCAGACAGTGTGCATCTGTCTGTCTACCCTCCGCTCCATTCAATTGGTTTCTCGGCATGGACTTATCATTGTCTCAGCATATCTCTCACTTTGTCCTACTCCTGTCCTCTAGAGTGTGTTTTCACAGAAGAGTGTCGTATATGGCATTATGTCTGCTCTCTCTTACCCCTCTCTCTCTCTCCCGCTCTCCCTCCCTCTCTCATACAGTTTGTAGGGGTGGAGGGCTTGATAACAGGGATCATGGACATGCTGCCCCCCAAATCCATGTTGGGTTCCTTGAGACGAGAGGTGGTGGTTGCCATCTGCTGTGTGACCTGCTTCCTCATTGACTTGTCCATGGTCACTGAGGTAATTCATATTTTACAATGTCTTAGCCATTCGGTGTTGTTAGTGAGATCGCTTACTGAAGTGTAAGGAGTTCTTAAAGTGGATTCCTGCCCAATATTGAACAGGACCGCATGTTCCCAGCTCTCACAACTGTGGCGACTGCCTGTGACCAAAAGCTAATAAAAAAAACTTGGTTCTCAAAGCACAATGTGTCCATTTGAAATCTGTGACATTGACACTATAAATATATTACAGGACACGAGGAAAAGGCGGTGTCAGCGTCGCACCAGATTATATACACTTTTACACAAAGCTGCCAGGAATGGGAAGCAGAGTAAATCACCCCAGTCCGCAAAAATTAAAGGCCCTATCTTACACCCGGTACAAAGCGGCAACGCAGGTGGCTTTGCTAGTTTCAGATCGAAGCAGTTGTAATTTTCCCATCCAGTGCCCGCGTTGTTTAAATAGCAAATGCACCTGCGCCCATTTGAGTGCTCGTGGGTGTGTTGGTCTGAACATGAGGTGTGGTCTGGCGTATTTGTGGCGTTTTGCTATCTTGAGGCAGCGGAAAGTGACCAGCAAAAAGTCAAAGGTGTGGTGCATTATCAAGATATTAACGCTATGGCGAGTGCTCAATGTGCTCTTGAACTGCACTGAAACTCATGCCAGTGGAATGTATGATTGCTAGATAGTCTGACCTAGACTACTGAAGAAAAGGAGAGAATCGTTTAATGTTCTAACTGAACAGCCAAATCCGATTCGACCAACAAAAACGTGTACCGCTCCTTTCTTTATGCTTGCAAACTCGCCTTTATAATAGCAATCTGCCAAGAAGGGAATGGGACCTGACACTGGTTGGTTTATTGTATGTTAAGCTCAAATCACAACCATGAATAATGAAGAGAGTAAGTAAAACTGTTTTGAACCATACGCCTGGCAACATTTTTATTTTATTTTCACCGTTTAACTAGCAAAAGGGGATTTGGACACGCACCACCGTAAATGCATTTTGCGCCTTGCGCTTTAGACTGTGCGCTTAGACTGTTAATATAGGGCCCTTTGTAAGGGTATTTTGAATTGTTTGTGAAAGAATAATAAAAAAATGTACTCTGTATACTTGTTGCTGTGTCCAATTCAACTTGTGGTTTAATGGTCAGGGTGAGCCATGTCCGGGAAAGGAGGAAAGGCAGAGGAAAACTTGAAATGAGGAAGGACACTGAAAGAACCTGTGCTTGTTTTTCTTTCAGGGAGGGATGTATGTGTTTCAGCTGTTTGACTACTATTCTGCCAGTGGCATCACTCTGCTGTGGCAGGCCTTTTGGGAGTGTGTAGTGGTGGCATGGGTCTATGGTAAGGTTTAACAGTGTTGTATATCGCTGATATTGTAGGACTGGTGCCCACTGTTTACAACAGTAACTTTGACTGGCGAAGTAGTGTGCAAAATCTCAGTCTATATGTACAGTAGTACTGTATGCATCCATATTGTACTGATTTGATTTTTAAATCCTTCAGTCGAAATGATCTACATTGAGCAAGAGCATTGCAAAAACCATTCTGAATAAACACCTGATAACTCCAAGAACACCACTCTCCAACTTTCATTGTTGCTGCTAATTGCTTAGTGTAGTTAGTGAACAGCTAAGGTTAGTCGTAGTTGTATGTTTTGTTTTCTGTACTTACTTCCTGGGAACTTAAGAAATCCTTAAGTATCTAAAGGATAAATAACACTCATACATGTTTATATCACGCCAATGTCACCCGCCGTCTCCACCAGGCGCTGACCGCTTCATGGACGACGTGGCACGCATGATCGGATACCGTCCGCTCCCCTACATGAAGTGGTGCTGGTCATACCTCACGCCTCTGCTCTGTGTGGTACGTTGCGTTGTCTTGCACCAGCACACTTGACACGGGCACTCTCACTGCCACCGCGGAGAGCTGACCAACCTCTGTTGTCCCACGGGTCCACACAGGGAGTGTTCCTGTTCCATGTGGTGAACTACAAGCCCCTGACCTATAACATGGTCTACACATACCCCTGGTGGGGCGAGGCACTGGGCTGGTGTCTGGCCCTCTCCTCCATGCTGTGCATCCCTGTCACTGTCCTCTACAAGCTACTGCGCTGCAAAGGGTCCTTCCGTGAGGTCAGAATGCGTGCGTGCGTGTGTGTGCGTGCCTGCATTTCCGGTGCAACGTGTATGTTTTTGTGTGCAATTGTTGATAGCGAGACAGATCGTTAGGGGGTGTGTCTCATGGGACACTCACCGCCCGTTACGGATGTGTTTCTGTTACTCCATGGTTTCACACGTAACCTATCAGGTCGCTGTTAGTCATGAGAAACAACAAACTGCGCAGAGTCCAGTCCAGTGTGTCAGCTCATCTACTGTGCCCGTCTCCCCCCCCCCCTCCCCGCCCCACCCCTGTCTGTCTGTAGCGGTGGAAGCACCTTAACACCCCCGTGTGGGGAAAGCACCACCTGGAATACCTGGCTCCAGAGTCCGAGGCCAAATTGCTGCCCCCTGTTGGATCCAAGAGCACACTGCTCTTTGAGAGTGTCATCTGATGAGCAGAGCTGCGCAGAACTCAGCCAAGATCCCTATGGCTCTCACATATAGCACACACAAACACGCAGACACACACTCACACACTGGCCTAAACTGGCCAGTGCCGTATTGGTAAATCCTATGAAATCAATCACACACACAGACATTATCATTGTCACACTCCTATGGAATAGCCCTGGACATTCACGCATTCACACACTCACCCAACACAGGCTGATATTCCCTCCTTGCGCTGCTTTCTGACGGTCTACCTCGCGCTTCTCCTCTCCGACCCCCCCTTTCTCTCTCTCTCCCTCTCTCTCTCTCCCCCTCTCTCTCCCTCTCCTGCCACCTGCCTCAGTGCTGTTCTGTCCTGTCTCGTCCTGTGACTGCTGTGGTGTCATGTGTAGCTGCTACTAGCTTGCCTTAGCTAGCTCTCACCCAGCCCAGCCTCATCCGTCCCAACAGCCCGTTACTTGGTGCTGTATGAACATTCACTTCCTTCACAAGCTCCCATAGTGAGTTAGGGTCTCCTGAAGGTGTATACGCATGTGCCTGTGCGTGTGTGCGTGTGTGCAGGATGGTATGTGTGGAACATGGTAGTGGTCATGCTGTTCATTTAACATTACTTTGACCATTGTTTTCTACTGACTGTTCTCGTATTAAATGTACAAAACTAACTTCCATATGTAGAAGACTATGCCTCGCCAGTTCTGCCTGTGTTATTAACTATTAAGTATCCAATTATATTATAGAAGTCCGTAAATCAGTGTTTAAACAGTTTTGGGGAGGGGGTTGTGATCAGTATTCCCACCTTAAGAGTAAAATCTTCAGTATGGTCTGTAAAGGAAAGGAGAAATATGTATGTTGAGAGAGATTGATGCCAAGGCAAGAAAGAAGCAATAAATGACAAAATGGAAAATCATTTTATTGTCGCAATTTATTTACATAAACCTAATCTGTAGTTTATCATCCACATATTTACATTTTGCACTAGCTAAAATGTTATAGAATACATATTATTTCTAAAACATTAAATCATAGTAAGGCACAAACAAAAACTGAAATATGTTCCATAATTTATCAGTTTTATTTACATCGTTTACATTAATTCTGTCAAACTTATTTTTCTGGAAGAACAAGGCAGTACACTCAGATATCCATACACAACACATTTGGTTTGTACGATTTGTTTTTTATTAAATTATGTCATTTTTTTATTCTTTATAAAATATAATCGTAACAAAAATCCTCCAAATTCGTATAGGCTATTTAGCTGAATAATTGAATGTCCAATTTTTAAAATAACTGATAAAAACAATATGGAACACGCATAAGATAATTTAGCATACAGCATAAGCTTTGGTTTCCCTTTACAGTCAGTACTCTTATTCTCTCTCTCTCTTTACTCTAACACAAGCTATAAATAAATATTCCTATTAGTCCAGTGCTACATTCCCCCGCCCCCCTTTTCCCCGCACCCCCGTTTGTGTGTAGCACCACGGAGAGCTGCAGTGACTTATTGCTGGCTATCTCTTAAAAGGATATTATAAAAAGCGGTTGCCAAAGTAATGACCTCGTATATCTCTATGGCAACCAACCACCATGTCATGATGGTGCATTGTCAGACTGTACCCCAGTGAGAGGGAGGAGATGCAGACAGCCAATGGGAGCCTAGGGAACTGCCTGACAAGTCTGAGAAGAGGATTAAATCTGTGACGTGCAGAGTGCCAGTGTGACCCCTGTTGGTTACATCTTGGTAATGCAGGAAACGTCCTACAAAAGGAGGTGGGTTCAGCGCTACAGTGTTGTGCGACATACTTACATGAGACATAACACTGCTTAGAGTAATCAACTCACCAGGATGCAGGCATGGTCTGTCAGGTATGCGGGCTTGTGTATCTTGGTAATGTGTAGCACTGCATCATGAACGGTGGGAAACAATCTGTATTTGGGAATGGACTCCGAGAAGAAACCTGCCGACTCCAGCTCCTCCACTACACAGGCTGTGTTATCACGCACCCATGGAAACAGACACACACAGACATGCCAAGAGAGACGCATCACTTGTGGTGCATGCAAACATAATGGTACCATTGAAGACAAGGTTGTTTTTACTGTACGTGCCGTGACCATGCATTAATACTGTGTTTTGGGCTAATGTTTGCTATATCTGCTAGATTTATTTCACTCACCTTGGAGACATGCAAAATAAATGTCAACATCAACCTCACCAAAGTCTCTGAATATCTGTGAATAATTGTGAAAAAGTAAAACATTAAGTATACAGTATTATCTGTTTGGAGCGTTTCATCCCTTTGCTGATGTCGTCTTCTTCGGAAGGTGACAAGAAAAGCAACACAATTTAAATGTTAAGCTCACTCATAAAATACATTACCTAAAGTCAGAATTGGAGCAGGCAAAAGAAAAAAAAAGAAAAACCATGAGAAACCATTTCTACGTGACGATGCCTTCCCTAATTATATATTTATTTCAAAGACATAAAAACGTTAATTAATGGGTAAGCGGTATGTACTATAAATTAATTTAAAACTCAAAATCTTAAAATATGTAATAGGCTATCAACTTGAGTTTCCTCAAACATTCTTGTGTCTGTCAAATATAGATTTGTAAACATATTAGACATACGTACACTTTTCAAGGTCTTCACAGTGACCGTGTCCACAAAGCTGGTTGTGGAGAGGTCCAAGATTATGCTGTGCTTTCCTGAACAATTTTCATTCACCACATCTCTATTGCTAGACATCTGTGAGATGCTTTTATCACTGCTGAAGCATGTGTCGGGGTCCCTCTCAGACATGCTTCCTTCATGTTGGTAAGTTGGGTTTTCTTGGCCTACAACATTTGTGGAGCACAGAGTCAGGGTCATGGCCAAAGCATTCTGGCTCTGGGCCAGTCCCTTATGCTGGCTCTTCTCCGACTCAATCATGGAGAAACTGGATGGTGTCGGGTTGCTATTCAGGTCTCTCTGGCAACAGCATGGAAAATGAAAACACAGGTTAATATTGCAACTACATAATTTAGCCAGGGTGACTTGCAGAGTACAAGATAGAACTTGTAGATGTTAGCTTTGAAGGAAACTGAATTATGCTGCAAATACAGAACCTCCTACTTGTGTGTATCTCTCTTTTTTTACTTCTCGTTTCTCTTTCTCTTCCTGACGCTTTTGCAACATGTCACGCTTTTTCTTATTCGCCAGCAGCTTTGTGATACTAATCCCACTCTGACACAAACGAGGAAAAGCAAAACAATAAAAATGATTGTGAAGTTATGGGTGTTTTAGACTAGTCTATAGAGTATGTACTCAGTTACCTTCTCTTGCAGGGTTTCCAAGTACATCTCAGTGTTGGTATAGTGAAGAGAAGCTGATGAACGGAAGATGGTAATGCCTGGAATCTCTTTGGCCTGCGGGGACATATAATTCATAAAACATCGCTGTGCCTTCCTTTATGGCAACTAGAACAGGACTTCTTACCTTCTCATAAGTGTCTTTGTCCAGATACAACTCAGTGCCTGGCACATGACCCAAGATAGAGTAGCGTGGCCTGAACAATATTGAACAGCAAGATTACATGAACGAGGCCCTACAACTACATCAATGAGTTGTGTAGTTTGTTGTTGTGCATGTCAATCAAAATGGATGAAGTATACTAAATATGTATTTCTCAAATGTTGGGATTTGTCAACAATTTCCATCCAAAATCAATTCAGTCCACATACAACATGGGAAAGTGATCGTACTGACAGCTGCGTTCTGAAGATGATAGTCAGCAGAGAGAAGGCAATGGACACGGCCAGTCCTATGTCCAGGTTGAGCAGAATGGTACATGTGAATGTAACCAGCCATACCAGCTTAGAGGGCAGAGCAAACACAAGCACTCAGGACAACAGTAGAGGAATGTTAGTGCTAATGCATTTACTTTCCCAAGGCTTATTTATAGGAAGACTGGAAGTTAAGTGAGACGTGCATACCATATCCACTTTGTTGCTCTTCCACAGGACAGGGACGTCTTGGAACTGTTTAAATATTCCTTTCAAATTCACAAACACGATGGTGGACAGCACAGCCTGGAGACCGCACACGTGTGCACACACACGCACAGAGTGTCATCAGTCCATGCAGTATACAATATATTTTGGGAGGGTTGGTGGCATGACGTTACCTTCGGGAGCTCTTGAAACAAAGAGCCAATTTGCAAAACCGTGATGAGAACAATGATGGAGGAAACTACTGCAGCAACCTGAGCGCACGAACAGACACACACACACACACACACACAGGTACAATGAGATTGAGCATGAATAACGCTGAATGTCTGCTGATAATTACGTTGTCAAATTTGTTTTGCGTGTGTGCCTGTGTGTGATTTACTTGTGTCTTGCCCCCTGTGCTCTCCTGAATGAGACTGCGTGACAGGGACGAGGTTACAGAATAACACTGGAAGAATGCTCCAACAATGTTACTAAGACCCAGAGCTATGAGCTCCTACATGGTTAGGGGGAAGAGAGAGAGAGAGAGAGAAAGAAACTAATGTAATCTCATACTAAATGTGCACAGTACTACAGTAATTTCACATTAAGCATTTGTACTCTTGTTATCGTTCAAGCTTGTCCATTAAACATTTAGCATGCCACCTCTTAGAGCAGTGGTTGTCAAAATGAGGGTCATGTGATGGTCTTTTTGAGGGAATGCAAGATGATTAATTACTTTTTCGTTTTATTATCCGTAATCGATTGTATATGTACTGACAGTATAATTAATATAATCATTTATATGTATTATTATGCAGGACAGATTAGGTTCAAGTGCTGTCCTAGTTTAGTCGTATTCACAGTGGAGCAAGGAAAGAATGCACCCAGAATACAGTTTGCTAAACAGCGGGCAGACATAAGAGACAGACACATGGATGATCATATATTATTTGTAGCTCAGTTTTTCACATTGTCGTTCCAAGGCCACAAGGCGGTAGCACAAAGTCACAAATGCAAACTATACTGTATCTGTGCGTTGGTCTAAAGTAAGTAAGAAAGAAAACAATCTTGTAAAAACATATTACAGACAGACAGACAGAGAGACAGACAGACAGACAGAGAGAGACACAGACAGACAGAGACAGAGAGAGAGAGAGAGAGAGAGACAAACTGATAATTACCCAGACAGTAACTGGTAATATCTAGCTGTTCCATGTGCTTGTTGTATTGCCCAGTGACCAAGGATACAGTTTACACCAAGTCACACACCGTGACCAACATTACAGTACATCAGACGAGACCATGAGAATATAGTCTAATATTAGGCTGTGTTAGGTCAGAACACATAATCTATGGTTACACTGCATAACTCCCACACAGGTAGGAAGGAGTGTGTGTGTGTGTGTGTGTGTGTGTGTGTGTGTGTGTGTGTGTGTGCACAATTTAACCCTACCTGGTTACTATCCACTTTATAGCCGTGTTTAAGGGCAAATGTCTTGCCCAGGGAAATGGTAAGGGCGTAGGCAACAATGGCAATTGCAAACGCATCGCCAACCACCTCTGACAATATAGTCACATCTGGGACACGAGGAGCATTGAGCCTGGGAGATAAATGAGGCAGTAGAAGGGATGTATGTTTATTAACCGAGCCAGGCTATGCAGATGCTATGACTGGCTGGGGCATTCGTTCATTCTCCTAGCACAACAGGAGACTACATAAATTGTGGTCTTATATTGGCCTGGCCTGGCTAAAAACCCTGATTTGAATTATCTATGAAGGTCAGTAGCCTGTGGGGAACCTTGCATTCATGCCAGCAACTGCTAGAGAGTCACACACATACAGACACAGCAGTTAAAGCACACTTTCTGTAGCCTACTGTCAATGTATTAGGTCGAACCATAATCTTACCCAGTGGGTATTTCTCCAACCACATCTATGCCATATCTGCCGTTAAGTCCAACAAAGTAAGAGATTGCTGTTGCTGCTATGATCTATATGTGGGAAGCACAATAAAGGGTAAATTATGTTTTCACGCATCATGCCGTGTTAACGTGTGTTATCAGCACACTTTTGCAAATGCAAGCAAAAAGCTAAATAGTACTTATTTTTCATTTTGATTATTAATTCTGATGCTCAATCTTTGTTTACTTTGGTCTAGTGGTCTAGGATTGAAATGTTGATGGTCCTTGTGGACAAGGTGCCCCCTGCTGGTCAAAGAGAGAAGGAATTACAGAATGAAAGGGTAGAAGGACAGAAAACAGATTTTAATCTCAAGGACTTCTTGTAACAATAAATACAAACAGAAGGAAGGAAGGAAGGAAGTAAGGAAGGAAGGAAGGAAGGAAGGACAAAATGGAGGAAATTCACAGCAGGAACTTACAACTATGAGTTCTATAGGGACAGGCAGAGGCATCTTATCTCTGTAGAAGGCATTTAATTCTTTAACCACGATGAGAACAAAGAGAGCCAGCATACTGACAACCAGCTCCTCCACTCTAGTCTCAGGTAGCAACGAACAAATATCCACCAGGAGCTATGGAGGGTAAACGATATACGGGGTGGGTAATGAGAGGGAAAATGCCAAACGGTCAAAAGCTAAATGACAAAGAACAGAATGCTACACAGTGAAAGTACACTTGTGAAAAGTATAGCCTCCCTAGCTCAAACCATATCCCTAGGGATAGTGCCTGTGAATGAATGTACTGTTGTTTTTACATTCATTTGGTTATTTTCTTTCTCAAAAATATCCTTCTTATGTGTGTACAGTACTAAAGCTTCTGCCTTTAATGTGTTGTTTCACAAGGATCCTCGGTCATATTCCTAGTTGTGTGTAATATAACAAGCGCCCCCAGAATTCCATGTCTGCCCCAACTCACTATTGAAGTTAGAAAAGAGTGGACATCTATAGGGTTTTTCGTTTTGTTTTGTCTGTAAAGCTCCATGTTTTATCCACAAGGGGAATTCCCACTGTAATTCCACACACACAAGGTGGCACTTAAAGTAAATGTATATTTTTTCAACTTAATGTATTATTTATATATTATTGGTTTCAAATCACTTTACGTGTCCCACTGTTATATGTTTTTAATTTTAGTGACCATACAATACGGTAGTTTGTCTTGAATGTCAATGTGGGGAGGACGCTTTACATTAAAGGATTTATAGCAAATGCATCCTGCAACCTGTATTACTGTTCGTAAACATGTTTATACCTGCCATGGTTTTCTTTAGAGGGTGATGCATAATACTCACATAAATCTGGGCGAGAGGACCAGAGAAACGGTGGGGGTGGATTCCGAACAGGTATTTGAGCTGGGAGATGGTCACGTGACATGCTGCTCCTGTAGTGTAGCCCCTAACCAGTGGCTCAGACAGATAGGTGACCACGAAACCAAACCTGATCAAACCAAGAAGGACCTGCATGGGACCCAGCACGAGTCCAAAAACGAGATGTCTGCTTTAAATTTACAAGCAAATGCTATCTTCAATGTGTCCACCTCAAAACCTTGCTTTAAAATAATTAGGTATTCACAATACCCACCTACACACAAACGTGCTCACACACACACAGACACGTGTGCTCGCGCACACCCACACACACACCTGAAAGAGTCCTCCTAGCAGTGTAACAGCACATGCTATCTGAACCCTGTAAGTGTCCCTTGCCACAGTATCCACGCCCTCTGTCCCATTGGTTCCATTTAGACTGCTGAAGTCACTGTCTGGTGCCAGTCTCTCTGTCACGCTGCCAATCATGATGCTGACCACAGCAAATGTACCTGCACAGACACAGACAGTAAAACACATGCACGCACAATGTACTGTTTGAATGCTGCTAGGAAGTCATTAACAGGTTAACTGTGTCAATTGCTATAGTTGACTTGTAAGGTTGTTTCACAACCAGGTTTATATGTTGTAATATAAAGTGTTATTTAATTACTTCATAAGCAGACAATGCATTGTAACATTTTCACTCACTAAAGGATTTCTAAACCCATAAACCAGACCCTTCCTCCTAAAGGAAAATTGCATTCTCTTTCACCTATTGAGATGTGTCTAGAAGTGCCAAAAATGACATAGACCAACACAGGATATAGGGACGTGTACAGACCAAACACTGGGGGCAAGGATGCCAGAAGAGCATATGCCATACCTGTAGAGGGATTACACACACACACACATTTGAACATGTGAAACATTTTGATTAGTACAGTATAGACCTTTGAGATAGTTTGGCGTACTGTTTTAGACCTCTTGGACCATTGTCTCTGATTCTACAATGCCAGTCAACCTGAGTCAGCTGCGGTCTATTCAGACAAATGACTAACTCATACACCTGTCTGGGCTTTACAGACCATGGAGCCACCCCTATAGTTGCCATAGTACCCCTCTAGAAGCACTGCATACATGTAAATGTATGCTTCCATAGCATATGACTGCAGCAACCACATAACCTAAACAGAGCTCAGCAATAAACAATCAGTAATAACATCCTTCATTTAGGTCACCGCAGGATTCCACAGGAACATTTTATGAGAATCCATATTCGTTATGTTTTTGAGATACTGTATTCTGGTAGGAATATCAGGGTGAAAACGATCAAAAAGATTACATGCACACGCGTGCGCACATATACCACACACACATATACCCTGATACTGGGATGTTAATGTTATTGGAACCAGGCTTTGCATCAGTGTCTAGGGGCACTACATTTCGTCCGCTATATCTCACCCACCCTGTGGCAGATGCATGATCCCAATGCTGAGGCCAGCGATAAGGTCCCCGATGGCATTTTCTCTGAAGGAGTAGCTAGGCAGCCAAGAAAGAACAGGCACACATCCCAGCACTGTCTGCTTCAGCTTGGGCCCTGAACACCTGCAAACAGCGGGGAAGACACGTGTGTGTCAACAGGAGAGGCCTTAATAGCAAAGCTGTAGCTCTTTTTCCAGTACAAAGCATCGCCTTGCATTATTATATTGAATGTTCTTCCAAATGTTTTTCCAGAGAAGAATCTGACAGGAAGTGTGTGTTCATTGTTTGGAGACACAGTGTTCTTGGGGTTGTGTGATAAACACTGCCATGACTCAGCGGCCTGCCGTCTGTTGAGTGAAAACAACTGAGATGGCCGTGACATTTGTGAATGATTTCTGCCTTCGCTAGACTGCATTGTGCGATTTGGTCAGTGTGCTTTGCAGTGGCCAACACCTTACAGTAGGATGAGAGGTGGAACAGGGCAGTTGTATGAGAGGTGGGTGTAGTGTATTGTGTGGTTTGAATGTTTGAACCATAGAATATTATGCAACAATGTACATCGTCTGGCCTGAGACATTTGCAGCTGGCACACACAAGTACAATATGCCGCTGTTCTCCTGACATGACCATATTTGTGTACTTGCAAACTTTAGAGGACAAAACAATCATGTCAAGCAATTTGCATGTACGCCACACAATATTGTGATATATGCATTGCGCAAAAATGGAAGGATTTTATAATATTGATTAAATGAAAGATTATTAAATCTAATGTGTTACCATCTCAGATCTAGCTGTTATAATTGGTTAATATTTGGCGAATGTGTCGTTAAATGTGTCGCAGGGTCTTTGTCCTATATGAGGTCAAGTCCAATGTAATCAGGTGGACTTTGTTCACTCATACAGACTAAACCAGTCACATCAAATTGTCATACGTTTAATGCTTCCTGTTGTTACAATATACAATACGTAGATGGCAGACAAATTGCATGCATGCATACATAGTGTATACTGTACTGTTATGTATTATATAGACTACATACCTGTATACTAAGTACACACGTTATTTTAACCAAATTACGTGAACAACATGGCACAGACCCTAAACATGTCTGACCCTAAATATGCTGCATGCCTGTTGTTTCTGAAGCATTGCATCAGGCATGTAGTTAAGAGGAGCCATACTCAGACTAAGGTCCATAAGGCACTGGAATAGAATGCCAGTGCACCATAACTGGGAGGGAGGGGGGGGGGGGGGGGGGGGGTGAGAGAGAGAGAGAGAGAGAGAGAGAGAGAGCGAGAGCCCAAACATTATCCTGGTTTTCCTTTTAAACTTTCAGTCCTATTTGTATTTTATAGCACCTTTGAATTTCATAGGATAAAGTGGTGATTCAGAGTGCATACATGTGTATCTTAAAAATATTACATTATGAAGATCAGCATCATGCTTAGCAGATGACTTAAGATGCCTTTTGGTACTTTGTTTGTTTTATTTCTGAAATGTAATATTCAATTTTGATCAAATTTGTTCTTTCTATGTTGCATTTAAATAAACTTGATTTCGTCTTTTTTTCTTCTTTCTTTCTTTCTTCTCAAAAGTAAAACTATATAGAACAATATGGCAAGGGCCTCCAGTTGCACCAGCCCTGAATGAAATGCTGTACAAACTCACATTCTAGAGTACATATTATTTAGTCCATTTTTAGTAACACTACCAGCATTCTTTCTGTCTCTCTCCCATCACAATTTCCCTACCTTAGAAAATCTTTCATCTGCTGTCCCAGGGGTAGGTTTCTGGCATGCGTCTGTTTTTGTGCCACTTCATCCAGCGTCAACTCATTCAGAACTTCCCGCTTCACAAAGAAACTCCCAGATGTGTGTTCCTGGCTATCCATGGCTATTTGCCTGCTAAACCAATTATAATTTTACCTTCTGCTGCTTTTCTGCTTAAATGGCACTCAATCTGGGAAACAGATTCTTCCCGTAACTCAAAAGCATCAAATATTGAGTTGACAGAAGCTCCTCAGTGGGTAACTACTTCTGTATATTGGCTTTTTTGGACTGTGGGAGTGACTGTATCTCTCCTGTCTTTATGGGAGAACACCCACCATTCCATGCTGTGTATACACTTTTATGTTCACACCTAGGGCAAATGTGAATTGTGTGCATGGTTTTCCCCAGCTATGATAAACCTAGGGAAAACAACAGCTGGATCAAATAAAACACAGCTAAACCTATTTTTCAAAATAAAATGTGATTACTAAAGGGTCATGGAATATATAAATGCTATTGTCCTTCATACATAATTTGTACATTTGTACTCTATCGATAATAATAATTATGTTAGAAAATCAACGTTGCTGAGGTCAGTGACAGAAATAACAAAAAGATTGCCATGATCCTGGATTATAATAAAACATAGGAGGGGTGAAAAATCGTAATCTTTAATATTTTTTAACATGATTGATGTATGTTCAAATGAAATATTTGTGATATGGAGTGAGGTTAACCTGGACAAGATTTGGAAATACCCCCGTGATTCCTCAGATGAAAACGCTGCGGCACTCTGAACTGTATCCACCTGAAGGGGAGAGATGGAGATGCAATTTTAAATTGTTTTATATTTGCATGTAGTTAAGGCAAATAATCACACAGACTAACAAAGACCTGCACCTGAAGCAAACTATTTGATAGGTGATTCTAATTCTGCACAACAGGCAGTGTGGCAAAACAAGCAGAGGTTGCCTCAAAGGGAACACGTTCAAAGAAGTCAAAAAAGAATATGCCAATGTATGAAATGCTCACAGGAAAAACACAGTAAGGTTTACGGTCCATACATTACATGAGAAATAAAAACATGTAAAAATTAATACAGAAATTTGCTATTGCAGTTATGCGTTTTGTGCTATAAAACCCACAGAAGCGTTCAGAAATGCTTATCTTTATGGCTTACCACTTCAGATAAGGACGCCACATTTTCTCCACACTACCCTGGGGTTGTAAAATGTGTGATTCCTACGTGCATACTAGGTTGTATGTAATCTCATTGAGAACAAGAGTTGTTATGTACTCTATAAAAGTCTCAACACATTGCTGAATGCTGGATTGTGGCTATTCTATCACATAAATCCAATTGCTTATTGGGAATAGATATTAGAATGTGATAGCAAAACCAAGTTCTTATTAAGAATTAACACAAAATAATGTTAGGAGCAATTAGTGTAAGTGAACAATTATCTATGCTTTCACATTGAGAAACACAAAACATATATCCTGCGTTTGTTGTTGGACAGTATTGAACTTGTGCATAAAGTCCAACATCTACATACCGTATATTGTAGTTAAAAACAGTTAAATTACCTTGTAAAAGTGCAATTGAAAACAAATGTTAACAACCAATGAGAACTCTGGAAAACAGGCACACCTCCAAACCTGTAAAAAGGTGTTGCGAAGATTTCTGTTCTATGTGCGTTATGGCTTTACGCTCATTAAATATTGACACAGAGATGAGAAGCACAGGCGCGATTCTCAATGTTGGGCTAGTGGGTCGTAGGCCCACATGGTGGCAACAAAAAGAACGGCAAATATTCGATTATTGTAAAATAATAATAATAATAATACATTTGATTTTGGACGCCTTTCTAAAATATCAAGGACATCTTAGTAAATGCATAGATATTTAACAGTTGGCTGAAAAATACATACTATAGAAATAAACATTTGATATGATAAATATATACATACTATAGAAATAAACTTTTGATCTGAGAAAATATACAAAATAAAATAAATAAAATAAAAATACAATACAATAAACGAAACAGTCAGTTAAAATTGGAAAAATGTCAAATGTCATAGGCAATATAATAATCTATAAATAATATTATTGTTATCTATTAATATATGTGAATATAACCCCTTTTATCTTCATAAATTCCATAATAAATTGGGTTATAGTAACCGTTTTAGCCTCTGGGTGCTTCAATCTGCGGTGCTTTTTTTCTTCTTCTCCGGACTGCTGGTTTCCACAGCTACAGTGACGTCGGTCTGGGGATTTCAGAAGATTTTCTTGTCAAATATGATGTGTACCATATGTGTTATGCTAACACGCATGCTCAGAACGTTCGCTGTATGTCACAGGAATGTGATGGGTCTAGGGATAAAACATATTTCCCCCACTAACCGTGTCATTTCAAAATTACTATTTGATTGGCTGTGTTGTTTGCCTGCCGCGAAAACTATAGATGAGGACAAGGTTGGATTATTTGCTCAGCATTAGCCATTATACAAATGACAGTACCAGTGGGATTTTTACAAACAAATATAAATTTAATTGATTTTATACTGGCGAACCGATTTGAAGATCGGACTGACATTGCAGGATAAGTTATAAATTAAGCGTCTAGGTGCTCACCAGCCACTGGATGTTATCATAACCCAAACTGCTGCAGGGAAAGGTAATCGTGGTTTAAAAAATAAAGTGGTTTAAAAAATAAAGTGGCTAACGGTTAGAATTCAGAAGAAGGTATGTTCTGTTTTCCATGTCTACTTTTTGCGGGAGATGGTACTTGGTCAAGAACTGGTTATAGAGATTTAAAACACCTTTTGGAAAGGATTGCTAAACACGAGAGATGCGGGAATCATCTTGTACGTGTGGTGTGATTGAAGTCAGTATCGTCTACATTATTTAACCTGGCTAGAAACCTTCCCAACTATATCGTCCAACCGAAGCATGCCGGTGCCGTGCCCAAAAGTGATAAAGTTGCTGATAAAAAGTGATCACGGTATGAAAAGGTTCATTTTATGGTTATATTCCCACATTGTTAACTGGCAAAAAATTTATGGATTTATTATAATCTAGGGCGCAGAGCACGTGAAATACTATAAATTAAGGATAATTAAAAAATATATTAATTTTTTAGGCGGCCATCATGTTAGTTGGACTACAGTATACTTTCGAAATATATGTATTGTAACAAGAGTTGCGTTTATAAGCGCTTGATATAATGCTACCAGGAATGGGTACTACCACCACCTTCGATGAGCAAAGGAGGTCCGGAAGAGAGGCTAAAGAACTGCATACATCACAAGCTGTTAT